>MJUT01061983.1:898814-911717 GCA_002080005.1 Gigantidas platifrons
TATTGTGACACCCACAGATGGCCTGATTTGAATGTAGTCGATGTCTGGGTTGTCGATGTCTGGGTTGTCGATGTCTGGGTTTATAAACCGGACTCGTCATAAAAAAAACACAAACATAAGTTTAAAAACAAAATTTTATATAATTTAACTTTCATAATTATTTCTTTTATGACACATAAGAATAGTATTCTTGAATTAATACTTGCATATACTTACCGAAGAACGTTATAGGACAAATGTTTACCGATGTAAAAAAAAAAAAAAAAACGTTCGATGTGACGATATTTACCCAAGTTGTCATCGGCATTCTCGACCTATGGAATGCTTCGACCTATCTTAGTATTCCCCAAAAAATTTAGCCGAAAAGCAGCAATTCGACCTATCGTCCCCATCGACCTATAGTCCGTAAAATACGGTAAATAGTTTTTCGTAAATATCAATGAACTGGTTTGAAGTTGTTTTTATGTATTCGTTTATGATAGCATCTTCACCCCCTGCCTTATTATTTTTCAATTTTTGAATACATTTTATAATTTCGTCTTTTTGGATGTATAAATTCAGGTTATAATTCTGTCCGTTCATCATATCATCATTCAGAGAAGGTATATCTATTTCATCAAAATTCGATGGAGCACCATTTAAATTTTTTTTAAATTGTAAGAGATTTTCAATAGATACATTTGGCTGTTTTTTGTGTTTACCACTATTGAGTATTTTCCAATATTCTTTCAGATTATTTGTGCCTAAATTTCTCAGCTGTTTTGATATTTTGTTTCTATGCAGTTTCTGATTCTTATCTAGTGTTCTTTTATAATATTTTTCGGAGTTATTTAATTCTTCTTTGTTTTTTTCAGTTCTATTTTTCTTATATTTTCTCCTTAGTTTTCTATAATTTTGTCGGGCTAATTTACATTCTATGTTAAACCAGGGCTTATCTTCTGATTTTTTCTGACGTTGTCGACTTTTCTTTGAACAAAAAGTACCAAAAGTAATTTTAGCACTTTCTACAAATATTTCACCGATATTTTCAACAATTGAGTTAACACTGCCGGGGGTCATGTCGTCTTCAGGGTGTGATAATTCAATTATAAGGTTGTTAATTCTTTCTGGATTAATATTTTTTTGAAAATCTAATAATTTTTCACTGTCCAAATTTTTTACCTTTTCAACATTCTCTTGAATCTGTTCGGATTTGTTTTGGCAAGTATCGTCATGCAAAGTATTGCCATGTAAAGTTATAGATAGTGGACAATGTACATCAGATAACAAACTAGAAAATTCTAAAACCTTTAAACAGTAAAATTTGTTTAAACAATGTACATTACTAATACAGTAGTCAACTACACTTGTACCTTTACATGTAAAGTTTCCATCCTTGTCACCGTTTAATCTCCCATTAAGGATAAACATATTATTACCCTTACAAAAATCTAATAATAGAGCACCATGTCTGTTTTTCCCTAAATCTTTATTTTTCCTTTCCCTTGGAATGTCAAGTAAATCCAGAAAACTGACACTATTTTCTATACAATCTGAAAATGTATTTGTTTCATCTTTTTCATCAAATGAAAAATAATCTTTTTCTACAGAAGTTCTTCCATTAAAATCCCCAATCAAGCTAATATATTTATACTGAGATGACAAGTATAGAAACTCATTCTCAATCTGACTGAAAGCATCCCATGAAGAATATGATGTATAAGTGGGTGGTATGTAAACGATTCCAAAAACTGAATCTGTGTCACTATTTAGTAAATGTGAGTTCACTTTAAACCAATAAACAAATTTACTGTCAGTTTCAATAGGTTCTATGAACTTCTCGTATTTGTCTTTAAAACCTAACAAAATTCCACCAGATTTAACTTTTGCAATTTTTTATACCCAGGCAATTTTATTTCATCTCTGTCATCAGTCTTTGATTCTACTAAACATATAATATCGTGATTTCTAACTAAATTTTCAAACTCGGGATATTGTAACCTTTTCTTTATTCCACAACAATTTAGGGATAAAATATTTAAAGAGTCAGGGAGCGGACTGTCAGTCAGACTTGAGAATGACGTGTCAATAGTATCATTTAAATCATTAATATTAACAGTACATGTATTTACAACATTATCACTATGTACTGAAATATTTTCAATGTTTTCATTCATATCGTGTGATACTGTAACATCGGTGGCATTACATGTATCTATTACAAAACTGTTAATTATTTCTACATTTTGATGTTCTCCATGACACCCCTAAGCTACAGGTGAGTTAGTTTGTGGCGGCGAGGAACCCACTCTTGATCTTTTTGCAGGTTTTCTTCCAGGTGTTGCTAAATTGTTTACATTATTTGTTCTAGTGGATGGTTCGTCTTTCCCGAATTCTTGTGGCGGGGTTTGGTTGATAATATTATCTTCACTTTCCAAAAATCTGTCCTCTGGTGGCAAGTACTGTTCGCCATCGATATAGAGACGATTTCACGATATTCCAATATATAAACTAGATATATCTTTAAACCACTTGAAAATTAAACAGAGATTTATCTTCTTTTATTTATGTTTGGTATAGGATTTTGTTTGTTTGTTTGTTTGATGGCATTTTTTATACCTTCTTTTAGTATTCTATTGTGTTACGTTTTTAATAAGAGTTTTTAGGTAGATATTTTTCTCATACTGAAGAAAAAAAATAATATTTTCTTAAATATTTTTATTACACGTATAGCATTTCAATATAAAATTAACATTTTAAATTAATAAAAAAAAAATTGTTCTTTTAAGAACATTAAATCAAAGCTAATGATTAATATTTAACTTGCATTACTGTGCTAAATAATTAAATTCATATGAATTTATTTAAAAAATATGTTAAAAACACTTATTTTAACATATAAAAAAATGTTCTTTTAAGAGAATTAAACTTGGTCAACAATATCAACTTCGTTTACAATATTTCTTAAATAAATCATTTTTTAAACTGTATTAAGTTTAACATTGGAACAGGTGAATTACAGGGTAAATGTCAAGCAGCAGGTCCTTCAGAAGGCCCCATAATCCCTATACTTAATTGGATGTTATTTTAATATAGATTACCTTAATTATCAAAAGTTGGAGAAACATGAACACACCCTGTTGACATGTGACGATTACATAATTTATGAGTTCACAGTTAGGCCTATAGTTATATAAACCCAGATCAGTGTTGACAGCAGGTTTGATTTTCATAATGTTTTGACAGTAATCTAAAAATCAACTGACAATATAGGTTTAGCCATCATTGTCTTTAACTGGAGTTAAAACCAGAAGTAAACAAGCAACACAAGCTCTTCAGTTATATTTACAGTACAACATTATGTGATAAAGTTTGTCAGTGATATTAATGATTTTTAATTGTATCCTGGTTTCCTCCACTAACAAAACTGACCGCCACTATATGACTGAAATATTGTTGAATCGGCACAAAACACCATAACCCTAACCCCTATCTCAATTATATTTATTTCTTCATAAAACATGATTATTGCACAATAAATTATCATTGTAGTGTTACTGAACTCATACTTGCCTATACATACCAACCAATTTCTGCATTTAGATATCATTCTATTGACTAATTTGATACTAAATCCCAAATTTTAGCACCAACAGCTATTTGACCTATACACCCTATCAGAAATAGTACATACCAACTTGCTTTTGAAAAATGATAAGAAAATCTCAACCATATCTGAATAACGCTATTTGATGTTGTTTTTAATCTTGATTTTTCTTTTGCAGAAAAATCAACTCTTCAAGTTTTTTATGTGATTGTAAATTGGCCTGGCTGTCACAATGGCTACATGCCAAGGGTTTCCACAAATCTGTCGGTGCCAAATGCCAACATCCTAAAGATCTAAAAGGCAAAAGCATTTTCAGTGTTGCTCCAGAAAACTTTACATGTGGTATGTTTAGCTAATTATTACAAAAGTTTTTTTAAACCGTGGTGGTCAACAGTTCCACCAATATCAACAAAACGAACATCTACCTCTTACATTACATCATTGAAAACAAAAAATACCATGCACGTCGTGCAGATGGATTTAAATATCTTTGGATTTCACAGAGATGTTAAATAAATAAGATAAAAATAGAAATAGCTGTTGATGATATTGAATATTATCACAATAGAAAACAAAGTTGATGATATTGAATATTATCACAATAGAAAACAAAGTTGATGATATTGAATGTTATCACAATAGAAAACAAAGTTGATGATATTGAATATTATCACAATAGAAAACAAAGTTGATGATATTGAATGTTATCACAATAGAAAACAAAGCTGAAAGATAGTTTAATTTGATGTTAGGGAGATGAATTTTAATATAATTGAGAGACATCTCCAATTGATAGTAATGTGGCCAATTTGAAATAGAGGAACAATAGATTGGTTTTGTTATTTTGTGAAATTTAAGATAGAAACAGTAAAACACATTGCAGTGAAACCACTTCATTGTTCTTTAATGTGTGAACAAGATTTTAATATTTTAGCGAATTTTAATCTGTAAAATAATGTAAGCTTTGTGTTTCCCAACTTAGCATCAATCATAGTTATTAAAAGTTTGTACTTTCATATTTGAACAGATGGTAATACTTTAAAACCTGTGATCAGTATCAGTCCTATGTCCAGGAAGGCATTAAAGGGAGAGAATGCTACGTTAAGTTGTGAAGCCGTCAGCACGAAAGATTCAGATACACAGTTTAGCTGGAAGAAAGATAATGTGGTAAGATAATTATCTAAAAGTGAACCTTCAATAGGATTCTCAAGGTTATTGGTCATTTTAAAGATCAAAAGTCATTTGAATGTTTCATAGCTTAGCAATGTTAAAGCTACTTTTTAGCACACCTGGACCAAAGTGTTCTCTTCCCATTTCTTACCTTGTAGTCTGTAAAATTTTCAAATTTCAAATTTTTTCTCACAAAAGAGGTATTATACCCCCACTCGTAGAGAGGGGGCTATATTGCAATCACCTTGTCCGTCTTAGAATTGTTCATGTTTGCCGTAATAAAAACTTTCGTAACAGTTATCTCAGCTTCTACTGGAAGAAATGATTTTATATTTGATGTATGGCTTTGGCATGGTGACTTGTACCATGTCTCCCCATTCCAGGTTTACCACACATCTACTTCCTGTTTACTGTGCAACTTACAAATGAACGAGTGGGGGGATTCTTAGCACGAAGTAGCGTGCAACATCTTGTTTTCATTAAATTTCATTTCTCATAAGTGATTGAATCAAATGGAACAAAGATTGGGTGTAGTGATTTGGCTGGTTCTCGATATTATATGATTTTTGTTTCATTTTGCATTTTCCAGTACAGGCTCAAGTGAGGCTTAATTTAATTTTTTTTTCTCCCAGAAGGTACTTAACAAAGTACAGTCAAACCTGCCATAACGGTCACCTTTATATAATGGTCACTTTCATGCTCTCCCGGTGCATTTTACTCTATATTTTAATTCGATATAGCGGTCACCTGTTCAATGTGGTCAGCGGTCATCATTTATAAGTAATTTTCAACGTAAAACCCTATGTATAACGGTAAATTTTATTTTAAAAATAATACCGGAAGTGATTTCGGAAGATCGGTATTTTTCTCAAATGTACCAAAAATTCCGAGGTGCTACAAAATATATTGACTAATTTAATTAATTAAATAAATGAGTAAATGACATAAAGGACAGTTTATCCCCGGGAGTTATTGGGGATTTTTAGTCATTACGACGAGAATAGAAATTCACTCACCAAAAATATTTTGTATCTAGTGCATCATGTCAAAATCATCAACATCCGTAAATAGGAAAGCTTTGAAATTCGACAACAAAGTGAAAGCAATAAATCATTGTGATGTTGGGAAAAGTTGTCAGGCTGTGGGCGAGGAGATGGGTGTTGGTCATACCAGATAATGAACATTCTTTAAAGAAAATGCGAGATCCTTTACGATTTTGAAAACAACGTTCCCAGTTCAACATCGTGTTACATCTTTATTTATTTATTTTTATGTTTTATTCAAATCATATCATATTGAGATAATTTCATCAACAATAAATGTAAACCAGAGTAAAATTACGACAGGAACAAAATAACAAGTAAAACATTATTAAAAACAAGATGTAATGAAAAATGTTTATTTACAACTAAACCTGCAATATTTTGTCAAAAAATCAAAACCCTTCATATTATAAAGGTCACCTGTATATAGCGGTCATTTTGTCAATCTCCCCCAGGTGACCACTATAGACAGGTTTGACTGTATGTAGTTTTGTTGAAAACGATGTAATTTACATTTAAAAAGTTCTTGTTTTTTAATTAAACAAATAAATAGTTTTTCAGCCTTGAAAGAAAATTGTGGATTGAAAAAATATTTTAACTTTACCCAGTCTGGTCTACAAGGGGCAATACATATATATTGGTTGGTTTGTTCCATGTTATTTGGCAGTAAAATACACCAAGTGGAGTGATTATGAAGTTTTGTCCCTGGCTACTATGTTTGTTTAATAGAAATGTTGAAATTGTTTGTTTGATTTAGTATGTATCAAGTATAGGTTAAATGTCTTATTATGCCTTGTATTAAAAGGAGTAATTCATTGTGAAACATTGCCTTGTTGAATAGATATTATAAAAGGAAAAGATTTGAGTGAAAAGCTTATAAGAAAAATGAATTTTCGCAAGAATTTAATAGTTTTAACAATTTTAAGAGACATTTTTATACCCCCGCTCCCCGGAAGGGGAGAGGGGTATACTGTTTTACCTCTGTCCGTCCTTCCGTCCTTCTGTCTGTCCATCCCAAGATATTTTTCGTTGCATTTTTCTCAGCAACTATTGATGGCAGAAATCTGATATTTGGTCACAGGCTTCATATAGGTATGCCATATTGTGAGAAGCGTTTTTGAACCCGTCAGATTCCTACTTCCTGTTTGCAGACTTAGTTGGTTTTTATACACATTGAACATATATGCACATTTTTCGTCACAATTTTCTCAGCAACTATTGATGGCAGAAATCTGATATTTGGTCACAAGCTTCTTATAGGTACCCCATATCGTGGGAAGCGTTTTTGGACCCATCGGATTCCTACTTCCTGTTTGCCTTACTTTGTTGATTTTTATACACATTGAACATATATGCCCATTTTTCGTCACATTTTTCTCAGCAACTATTGATGGCAGAAATCTGATATTTGGTCACAAGCTTCATATAGGTACCCCATATCGTGGGAAGCATTTTTTGACCCGTCAGATTCCTACTTCCTGTTTGCCGACTTAGTTGGCTTTTATACACATTTAACATATATATGCTCATTTTTCGTCGCATTTTTCTCAGCAACTATTGATGACAAGAATATGATATTTAGTCACAAGCTTCATATAGGTATGCCATATTGTGGGAAGCGTTTTTGGACCCGTCAGATTCCTACTTCCTGTTTGCCGACTTAGTTGGTTTTTATGCACATTGAACATCTATGCCCAATTTTCGTCACATTTTTCTCAGCAACTATTGATGGCAGAAATCTGATATTTGGTCACAAGCTTCATATAGGTACCCCATATCGTGGGAAGTGTTTTTTGACTCGTCAGATTCCTACTTCCTGTTTGCCGAACAGCGGGGTATCATAAGTAAGCATTTGCTCACAGTTCATCTTGTTGTTTTTAATTTGTCATATTTTCAAGACATATGATAGCTTGTTTTACTTTGTTTTGATATTTAATACAAGTATAAAATAAAAATGACTCCCCCCCCCNCCCCCCCCCCCCCCAAATTAGACAAAAAAATTAATTGATTAGAAACTATATTATTTTATTTTCAATTTTAAATTAATTAAAAAAAAAAACCACAATACTTGTCCTTGCTTATCTTGTATTGCTGAAATTTGATATTTTTCTTGTCCAACAAACACAATGCATTTCAGAGAAACCTATTTAAGCAGATAATAAAACCTAACATCTTGGGACAACGTTTTTCATTGTTATGACTCTGAGATTTTGGTGTTACGATCACACACAATTTCAATTTATACAGGGTTCTGTTTAGACAGGTTTTATATACACAAACTTACAGTTTATTTAGGACAATCTGTTTAGAAGGCTTTAACTGTGTATTTCTGCTCTTCTTTTCAGTTGTTGCTGAATCCATTGACAGAAAACAAAGTAAATAAAGATGACTCAAAGTTGATCAGATACTCCTCTAAACTCCATCTATATAATCTAAAGGATAGTGAAGCAGGGATATACCAGTGTGTTATCTCTAATAGCTTTGGTCCAGCTTATTCCATGAAGGCACATATTGAAGTTAATGGTAATTTCATTTAATATAGAAATTTAATATTATATTTTATTTTTTTTATTTTTTAAGAAGACTCGACAATATGTTTCAATCAAACTGAAAATAAACCAAATTTAAACATTAATTTAGATATATCTTGTCAGATAGAGTAATTGTTAATTAATATTAATCAGTCAGAATATACAAAATGATTCAAATTTGGAAAACAAATTTTCATGATACACTTTTTCACATTCAGCAGTATATTCTGATAATAAGGTTTGCTCTTAAGATAACACTGTTTTTCATAATGTAAATATGAAACATTTTGATTGAAGAACTTTCACTTGTACCTTTGTCATTGTAGTATTCCCTCACTTCTCCCAGAAACCATTTGATGTAACGGTCAAAGCCGGAACTACTGCTCGTATAGAATGTTCTGCTACTGGGCGACCTAGTCCAACTATTGGCTGGTCAAAAGTTGGAAGTAACTCAATCCCAGCTGCCTTAGAAGAACGAATGCATATCATGACTGATGATAACATCTTCTTTATTGTTAAAGCGAAAAAAATTGATGAGGGAATTTACACCTGTACAGCGGAAAACAAAGCTGGTTCTATCAGCGCCAATCTCAGTCTTACTGTTTTACGTAAGTGTAGAGTGGTAGTTTTATTTATATAAAATATGAACACAGGTGTTTGAAATTTGACATTGAAACACTAAGCCCTACATTAATAGAAGATGTGTACTACTTCTATTTCTTCTTCTACCAAATACAGAACACCATCAACAAGTTGATGATAATGTCAGAGTGTAAAAGTCAGTCTGCATGTGGCAAAATGGAAGATATAAAATTATTATCAATGTTTTTCATGTAAAATTGAGAGTCAAAATAACCAACTTTGTGAAGTTTATAAATCTGAACCTCTGTCCTGCTGTGTCAAAGACATTAAAAGATTTGGTTATATGTAACAAGACGGGTTAAATCAAGAGAGGTAGAATAATGTGTCTGGACTGGAGTAAGCTACCTACTTCATGTATGTGATATTGTTGGTCAAACGTTTACTTACAGGTATACTCATGATCAATGAGTACATTTCAAAATAGGACACATCTTCATTAATAACTGTATCTCAGGACAAAAATAATGATACAAATAATTGCTGAAACATATTTTACAGATTTTTAAATATTTAGCCCTTGTTGGCATTGTATCTGTGTTACAGTTTATCAAGTATTATAAAGACAGTCATTTTCCATTTTAGAAACCCCATCATTTGTGAAACCAATGGACAAAGTCAAGAAAACTCAAAAAGATGGCACCACAGTGATAGAGTGTATGGCAGAAGGCATTCCTAAACCTAAACTGACATGGTATAAGAACGGCAAACCGCTAGAAACAAACCAACAACGATATTTTTTTACTGCAGATAATCAATTGTTAATAATAGTTCAAACCCAGGCTAGTGACGCTGGAATCTACATGTGTGAAATGACAAATACTCTTGGAACGGAGCGTGGCACTTCAAAATTAGTGGTCTACAAAGGTGACAAACCAATTTCTACCAATGAAAATACAGGAAGTAGTACGTCTAATCCTAGTGACGAATCGACAACAACAGGAATCATTATAATTGCTGTGGTTTGTTGTGTGGTAGGAACATCTCTAGTGTGGGTTATCATTATTTATCAGACAAGAAAGCGACATGAAATGTATAGTGCTACTCCAACGGATGAAACAACTTTACCGGGGGAAGTGGCAGGTCAGGGTTATCTACCCTATGCAGATGCCAATTATACCATGAATGGTCCCTTGTCTGTTCAAGGGTACCCGTATCAAGACTATCAGATGAAGGAATCGGGTTACGAATCCTCATCTGGACAATTTCGTGCGCAACGAGCGGCCATATTTCCGAGTGATGTTGATGAAGAGGATAATAATATGTCTGCACAGTTGACATTTCACGAACATCAGAATCATAGGAATAGTGACAGTGATATTCATTATCCTAACAGTGAAACAGACTCTATGAAAAGTTCACAAAGCACGAGTAGCACTCATACGAGTGGACAACAGACTTTACAAACGTTTCGTCCAATACTCAATAATGAAAATACTTTTGTAAATAGACCACAGTCTCGGTCATCAGAGAGTTGTGAAAATTGTGAACGACAGAGACACTCATCAAGTGTAGACGTTCGTTCATGTCAACATAAACAATCTATTCATAATATACCCATACCTAATGGATTTCCGTTACATCATGGGTCATTACCTCAACCACCAGGTGGAACCGCTAGCAAAGGTGAGTTTCATTTTATATAGCAACAATTATGAAAAGAATGTTTTAGTGATAATCTCTCATTTTGTTGCCAATATTAAAAAATGAACAATCACCTCTCATCATTGAACACAAAGAAAAACCATGACATAATACATTGGAGCTTGTTTCAAAAATCAATAGGGATGTAGTACCGGTATATAAAAGGAAAACCGTTATTGTTTTTCACTCCATCATCTCGGTTTTTTTCTGAAAATGAAAATTCAGGGTTATAATAAATTTTGCATGTTCAATATTTATGGGTAAAGAAGAGACAGATAATCATTTTGGTCCAAGGACCACTAGGTCTGTAGAGTACTTAAATTACAAAATTTGCATAACAGCATGGAATTAAAAGGTTAGTTGTTCACAATTATTTTATTTGATTTTTTTGCATTACTTGTTCAATAGAAACAATATTGAATACCCCAAATTTATTTTACAGATTCATCATGTAATATCTGCAATTGTGATAGCGAGGTCAGTGGATGTCCTAGTCAACTGCCCCAACCACCACCATCATACTCGGATTGTAAGTATTAATAGCATGTATGTCGTAATTCCATACATTCGATTATTTTTGCATTTGATTTTTACTATATAATTACTATTAAATATTTTTTTTAATTTATAAGTAAGGCCATGTAAAATAAATTCTCTGGTTCTCAGACACCACTGCCCCCAAAAAATCGGCCGCTGGCACGAGTTTATTGCCGTCCCGAAAAAAAAATCGCTGCCGTCCCGTATTTGACTTGTCAAAATAAAATTTCAAATTTGGCGCCAAAATGAAGTTCAAGCACCTAGCTACCCGGATTCAAACGTTTTGCTGCATAGTTAATGTAAACAATATGGCTACCGATATGGTGCTTGTCAGCATTGAGATTATTTTGAACTCGAAACAGATTATTCCGTGGACAATTATACCGGTTGAATCATCTTTGACGGTAGACGAGCTATGCAAAAAGCTATTCAGTGGTAAATTCAAGGAAATTGAAATCGTGAAGGAACAAATTGATGAAAACAAGGGGTCGAAGTACGACGTTTTTGTTGGACGGAACAAAACTGCAGAAAACTATAAGATATTTCCAACTGAAAATTTCGGAAGTAGTTGAACTTTTTGGGAGATATTTAAAAGTAAAATTTTTGCCCTTGTCAGACGATCCTATGTCACAGAAAAAGTCGGCGTTTGCTGTTTTGCTGGAGGACCGAGAAAAAATGAAACTACCCCAAAGACCAAATGAAAATAATAAACGAGATGTTTTGACAGTTGTTTATTGACTGGCTGGATGGGTTAGAGTTAGGATTTTCTCCTGATGGTAAAATGATAAAAAAAAAACATACTATTTTGTATTCATTTTATTTACATAAAGATCTACAAACAAAAGCTCATAATAAAGCATGACATACATAAACAAGACAAGAAACACAATGAATATAAGATATATTGTAACATACCATCCGTAACATCCCCCCCCCACCCAAAAAAAAAACCACGAACCGAAAATCCCTTGCCATATGTGACATGGAGATAAACTGAAAAACTAAAATTCCCTACCTACCTTGACATTTTTCAGAAATCAATTGTCTGAGAACCAGATAATCAATTTTACATGGCCTAATATCAGTTATGATTAGTCAAGGTCTTTAACCAACAGATTTTATCTTCTTAGCTAGTAGTCTGTTAGCTTCAAGCATCCACTGCCACTGCTGTCCATGTTTTGTGAAAGGGGATTGTCTTTTTGTGTGGAAGTGAATCTGTGGAGGACTTTTATTGTTTGTCATGGTCAGTCTTGTCATTGGAGATCTCATTATCAGGAGGAGGAGGAGGGTTGGGATCCCATTAACCAGTTAAATGAAACTTTTACAAACAATTCTGTGAATTAATTCAAGGAATTTACACCTCTTTTTTTAGCTCACCTGACCTGAAGGGTCATGTGAGCTATTGCCATCAATTGGCGTCCGTCATCGTCCGTCGTAAACTTTTTCAAAAATCTTCTCCTCTGAAACTACTAGACCAATTGAAACCAAACTTGGTNNTGAATCATCACTAGGGTGTCTAGTTTCAAAATTGTGTCCGGTGATGCCGTGCACCAACCAACATGGCCGCTGTTATTAAAAATAGAACATATGGTAAAATTGCAGGTTTTTGGGTAATAACTCAAAAACCATTAATAATATCAAAAATCTGACATGGGGTAAAAATTATCAGCACAGTAAGATCTACCTACCCTGCAATTTTGAAGTAAATCTGATGACCCATCTTGGAGTTATTGCCCTTTTTTCATCAAATTTT
>MJUT01061983.1:912330-926250 GCA_002080005.1 Gigantidas platifrons
TGTGCAGCATGTCAAGATCTACCTACCCTGCAATTTTGAAGTAAATATGATTACTTATCTTGGAGTTATTGCCCCTTTTTCATCAATTTTTTTGCATTTTAATACTTTTTGTCTTATATTTTAAAAGCTATAAGAGATAGATGTTAAGTTTAAACTGCAAAAATGTGCAGCATGTCAAGATCTACCTACCCTGCAATTTTGAAGTAAATCGTAAATCCCATTACTCATTTTGGAGTTATTGCCCTTTTTTCATCAAATTTTCAAAATTTTAATACTTTTCGTCTTGTATTTCAAAAACTATAAGAGATAGATGTTAAGTTTAAATTGCAAAAATGTGCACCATGTCAAGATCTACCTATCCTGCAATTTTGAAGTAAATCTGATTACCCATCTTGGAGTTATTTCCTTTTATTCGTCAAATTTTCAAAATTTTAATACTTTTCGTCCTTTTTTTCAAAAACTATAAGAGATAGATGTTAAGTTTAAGCTTCAAACATGTTCAGCATGTCAAGATCTACCTACCCTGCAATTTTGAAGTAAATTCCATTACCCATTTTGGAGTTATTGCCCTTTTTTCCATCAAATTTTCACAATTTTAATACTTTTCATTTTTTATTTCAAAAACTATAAGGGATAGATGTTAAGTTTAAACTTTAAAAATGTTCAGCATGTCAAGATCTACAAAAAAAGTTCACAGTTGAAAATGTCCGACAACTGTGTGAAGAGTTATTCCTCTTGAAATGCATTTTTTGTTGACTTTCACTGCTTTTGGTTACTTAAATAATCAAAGGGAAGCAACTCTATTGCAAAATGTGAAGTAGCAAAAGCTAAATTTTGAGAATCATTGACATTTATGTCTTTTTTTACAGCAATATTGATAACTTACATTAAAGGGGGGAACCCCTGCCCAATTTTTTTTTTTGGAGAGGGGGGGTCTGCAATGACGGGCTACATTTGTTATTTTTTGACTGGAGTTGTCAAGTTTTATTGACTGATGTTATACCCAGGTAAGCTATGCAGGGTCCTGGGAGCCAATAGTTTATATATATCCATATCAAAAGCAACAAATTTTTATGACAAATTGATGTAGATACAATCTTACTTTTAAATGGAAAATGTAAGAAAAGTTTGAAGATAACAAAGGTGTAATCAGAAGACAAATGACAGAAAACACAATAAAACTAAACAGTCAAACAATGATCTACTAATACTAAATATTGAGTAACGTGAACCCCACAAAAATCAGTGCTTAGCATTCAGAGATGTAGCAAAATAAGATTGAAAAAAATGATAAAAATTAAATATATATAAAGGAACACCTTTTGGTGATGTTCAGAGTAAAAAAATCCTTTTCTTTTGATGATAGAAAAAAATTGTGACACAAAGTATTTACAAGAAAAGAAAATCTTGTTTCCAATAAAAAAAAAAATGTTTATAGACATCAGTTTGTTTTTAGATGTGAATTTGTATTATTAAAAATCAATATTTTTTTCTTATTCTTTTCAGATTGTAATCATCATACCAAAGTATCTTCGTCACCGAACGGACCACATACAAGTTGCCATAATTCATCTGTAAATATTTCTAATGATGCTACAAACCATAGAGACAGTGTAAATAGTCACCATAGCAACAGGAGCTCCGAAAAAACTCCTCCTGCCATTCCTCCAAAACAACATAAACATTCTCATCTCCATTCTAATACATGTTCGCTACCAAATAGCGTTCACATGGTGATAAACGGATCTGTTGTACATGGTGCTGTAGATGTGTAGTATTTATTATTATTATTTTTATGTGATTGCATAATATTTTTAAAAAAAATACTGTTATATGAAATTAAAAGCATGTCAGAATCTGGTGTTTACAAGGTCAACGATAGTCGGACAGAAAAAGTTTTGAAAATCACTTCATGATGACAAACACAATCTTCTTTTGTAGACAGTATTTGTTTTTGTTATATTCATGGTCAATTCCTGTGCTTTTCAAACTCGTTAATTTGCAACTGTTGTTTAACAGGATTTTAACGTCTCAATTTTTAAGCATAAACAATATTTGAGTTTATTAAGATTGGTAATAAAAATAAAATAATTGCTGATAAATTAGTTAAATCTTTGTGGACAAATTAATGAATACTGTTGAAAAATTTAGAGATTGTTAAAGGCCCTTGTATTGAACATATGAAGTTGTAAATCCTACAAAGATGTAGAAATTAGGGCTTTTCTGAAAAGGTTATCCCATATACAACGTAGTGATTTTACAACCTACAGGCTTGGTTGTATTTTCACAAAGAAACCTGTATTTTGCTGTATTCTTTACACATTTTAAATATCTTTTGGAAAAAAGTAATAAGTTAAACGTCCATGATTATTACCAAGAAGACAATTTTATTGCCAAAAACACAAATATAAAAAATAAAATGAAATTGAAGTATTATATTGGTCAGTCTTCAGTGCTCTGAGGTTGGAAATCAATGTAAGAATATTGTGTTTGTCATCATGAAGTGCATTTCAAAACTTATACTGTGTGACTAATCTCTCTATACATATTGTTCATACCCTATCTTCGCAGGTTGTAAAATCTTACGTAATAATGATTACTTTATATCTGTAAACTTAGCTTTAATTATTTTATTGTTAATTTGACGATATCACATGCCAAAATTAGAGAGAGAATAAATAGATGTCATTTTCCTTGTGATAGAGGGCATTGACAGTTTATTTATAATCCCTGAGATTTATTTCTTATAAATAGTGAATTGATCGATCTGCAAAAAAATTGTTATCTGACAGATATTTGAAATCTCAATTAATGAAATATGTTGATGCAGTACATGTTTGGTAAAAATAGATATTAGAACTAATTCTTAAATGGAGCTATGAAATGAAATCCATATATGCAAGGTGGAAATATTTTTTTTTATATCATGCAAGAAAATTATTCAGTGTTAGTGAAATTGAAAACTTTGTGTGTAACTAAACATGGAATATATATCTAGAATCTGAAATGGCATTTTGTATTTTTGTAATAATTTGTTTTTAACTGAGAAAATGCATTTTTAGCTCACCTTGCCAAAGGCAATGTGAGCTTTTGCTATCACTTGGCATCCGTCGTCTGTTAACTTTTCACATTTTAATCTTCTGCTCTGAAACCCCTTAGCCAAATGAATTGAAACTTGGTAGGAAGCATCTATGGAAGGTCCTCTATAATGATTGCTCATTTCGTCCCGATCCATTAACAAATATGGCCGCCACAAGCCATTCTTGTTTCTGATTGGCCTATTTTAAAAAATCTTTTCCTCTGAAACTACTGATCCAAATGAATTGAAACTTGGTAGGAAGCATCTATGGAAGGTCCTCTATAAAAGATCCCCACCCCTAAACCATATATATGTATGATCATGGTGACTAGGCAAATTAAATGCCTTATAGCTCATACTCCGGGGGTCATACCCCACCCCCTATCTGAAGTGAACTTTTTAATGGTTGAGATCCCCACCCCTAAACCATATATATTTATGATCAGGGTGATTAGGCAAATTAAATGCCTTATAGCTCAGGCCCCAGGGTGTCTTACCCCACCCCCTACCTGAAGTGAACTTTTTAATAGTTGAGATCCCCACCCCTAAGCCATATATATTTATGATCAGGGTGACTAGGCAAATTAAATACCTTATAGCTCAGCCCCAGGGGTCATACCCCATCCCCTACCTGAGGTGAACTTTTTAATGGTTGAGATCCCCTCCCCAAATCATATATATTTATGATCGGGGTGAATAGATAAAGTAATTGCCCCTAGAGTTGAGGCCCGAGGTCACCCCCATCCCCTACCGGAAGTTTTTTTTATAGCCGAGTATAAAACAAGACCAAATGATTTTGACTTGCAACTCGTTTTAGTTAGTAATGTCCGAAGGGACAAATTAAAAAAAAAATGTTAATGTAGAGGCCTGTGGGAAGCACCTATAGGCTATGGAATGTTCTGTATTAAGTTTCTTCAGGGCAGAATGCAAGGTGAGCGACACAGGCTCAGCTCAGTGCTGAGCCTCTAGTTATTTTAAATGTTGATGAATCATGTTATAATGCAATGTAAAAATCTAGCTGTATATATTGACAAAGAAATACCTCACTTATCGATACAACCTATGAAAATTGAGTGTACTCTTTCCAATAATAGTTTTTCCAAAAATAAATAAAATGGATGACTTTCAAAATGTAGTCGTGATCAAGAGAATTGATTGCATTATATACATCTCATATCACAAAGGTATATGATCTTTCATATTTCTTTGCATAGGGCAAGTTTTGATGACCTGTTGTTATTTTATTTTATTATTTTTTGTATAAATTGTTAGAAAGAAAGTTACACCCAGTCTTCACAGGTTTTAATTGTTGATTTTATTGAGAATATTAGATTTGGTATGTGTGTGTCGGAATCAACTTGATTAAATAATGGTTTATTAACCGCAATATATTTTATATTGTTTACTGAAACTATTGTTCGTTAAATTTGAAGGATTATATGTTATTCCTCAGTTATTTTTTTATTTTGGAAATTCAGCTGTTGAATAAAATGGCGAATTTTTGGTATTCGTGTCATATTTTGAAATAATATATTTAAATTTATTATTCGAAATTAATTTATCTCCTTCTTTTATTAAAAAAATTGAACATATTATTAATGATCAGTAATTTGGGCTGAGTGATAATGTCAGCATCAATGATCTGAATCTAATACTGAAAATTATTAATCAGAGTAATGACAAACATATGACATTGCTGATGAAAACAATAACGTCACATTATCATTGGTATAGCAGCTCCTCCTATCGTACTAACTGAGATACTAGTGATAATGTCCGTCTTGACCTTCATAACCTTGGTTATTCTATATATAATGAAATGTAGACATATTAATTGTCACAATATACACAGTATTTAGGCGATGAAAAGTGTGTTTTCAATAGGTCACTATTTTACAACGAAGACTCTGTCATTTTGCGTATCCAAACAAATATGCTATTTTTGCCTTCTTTTAATCAAGTTGATTTGTACAAATGATGTGTGTGTTTAAGTGCAAGAGTACCAAAGTGTAGGATTTATCTAAGATTAATTTGGTGCTTAATATTTAAATTGTATATTTAAAATTACAACAATATTAGATACAAGAGTTAACTCCCTTAGTTGTGTAATGGGAGAAATATTCTTTTCATGTGACAAAATAAAGAAATCCAGTTCAGTACCTATTAACAATTCTTCAAAATAGGAGAATAATATTTTTTGTGAAACATGTACTTTAAAAAGTTTTTTTGGGGTAAAAAATAGATGGTCATAATGCTACATTAAGAATTTGTAAGATTATTTTTAAAATACTTGAGAATGCACATATATGAAAGATAAAAAAATCAAACACATTGAAAAGAGCAATTGTTTGGGGATGGTGGATTCCTCAAAATTCTGAATTTTTTAGTTCTAATTTTAATAAAGGGCTAATCTTTTTAAGTATACATTTGTATGTAGGTTTTGAAATGTTGACTTGGCACTTTTATTAACAAAAATGTTTGAATTATTGCCATAATTCTTGTTTTTCTCAGTGCCTTAGATATAAATATTATTTACAAATCTACTACATATAGGCATGTTTTATAACTTCTAAAATTCAACACCTTTTTTCTGGTCATGAAGCAAAGAAAATCAACACATTAAGTTTGAACATTGGATTAACCATCTGCACATTGAAAACAATTTTAAATCAAGTGTAGAATTTCAGTGTTTGACATAACATCTGTGTAATTTGCACATTTCTTTATTAGTAAGCAATTTTATTAAGGTGATTGAATTACATTAAGAATATTTTGTAAGGTAGCAATAGCATTTTATTATACGAATCTCAAAGGTGTTCTAGTAAACAAGTATTATAAGGTTGCATTCTGACATGCACATTGCTACTGGAATAATGAAATATCACACTAATATGTGTATCATTTTACTTTGACCCTTTTACACCTGGATAAGATCAATTTTTCACTTGATATGTGTTTAAAATATAAAATGAATTATAAAGCTATACTTTCTTGCAATATTACTTTCCTCCCTGTTTTA
Organism: Gigantidas platifrons; assembly: GCA_002080005.1. Lineage (NCBI taxonomy): Eukaryota > Metazoa > Mollusca > Bivalvia > Mytilida > Modiolidae > Gigantidas > Gigantidas platifrons. The sequence continues at coordinate 918,429 of MJUT01061983.1, forward strand.
ATTGATTTTAATGTCTAGTATTGGGTCATGTTTCATTATTTAAATGTTTTCACTTCACAATTCACTTAATGCTTCATAAGATCGACCATCTGGATGACATCTATAAAATATATGTTCAATTTACATATTACATTTTGATATGATGAACATTTAAAAAAAAAATCTTTATTAGACCACACTAATTTTATCACTTATTTTTTGGGGTTTTAAAATAAAAACAAATTGCCTTTAATTAAGAATTAATAAGATGATTTTTCAGCTACAACAAATTTAGTAATTAAGCAAGATCTGTAAAACAGCATGTTTTTATTTTTATATTCTATTTTTAGGAAGGTTTCACCTTTTTAATTTCTTTTGATAAAATATCAAAACATTGAAAACAAAGAAATAGAATTTTTGTGGCCTATTTTAAGTATATGTTTCACAGTATGTTGTTACAAATTGCCAAAAGAACATGAATATGAAATCCACTCATTGTTGACAGAATTGTTTTTTTATTTGTATGTTAAGGTTTTACTTGAGTTTTAGTAACACCATCTTGTGTTAAAACAAGTTACATTGTTTTTTAATGAAAGAAAAATAATTTTGTACATTTATATGCCTTTGGTTTTATACTGTAGAAGTAACTTCTAACAGTGATGTTTTTTGTTTTTGTTTTGTTTTTACCTGTCTATAATATAGGTTTTTTTTTAAAGAGTGCCAAAACCTTGCAATTTTCATTTATGATTGATTGATTGGTGTTGAACTCCAACTTTAGCATTATTTCAGCTTTTTCATGATGTCAGTTTTAATTTAAAACACAATAAAAATTGGTCCTTTGGTAATGATTTATAATATTGATATAAATAAACTGACTTGTTTCTTATTATAAAATTACATGTAAAAATGTTTAGTAAACATAAATTTTATTGTAGTGTATTACCAATGGCTTATTAAATGTCCAATTTTGTTTTTCTTGAAATGAAAAAAATCATTATTAATAAAAAAAAATATATTGATAAATCTTGTGTTTTGTTGGTATTCTTCAGACTTGTATGAACACAAATGAATGTCACATGCATTGGTGGTTTAATGGTTAGGTGCTCGCCTTGAGTGCAGTAGATCGTGGGTTCGAGTCCTGATTGGTTCAAACCAAAGACTATGAAATTGATATTTGTTGCTTCTCCTCTAAACACGCAGCATTAAGGAGAAAGAGCAAAGACGGGTTGGCTCGGAATCAGGATAATCTGTCCCGAGTAAGGCGACACGTCTATCTGTAGACTGTTGTTTCAGTGAGCTAGCACTATAAAAATCCAACTAAAAAGCGTGTTAGTCTAGTGCAAAGTGGACCTCGTCATCATCATCTCATTGAAAAAATTAACTTGCTCTCCCCATGATATAGCTAAAAAAAATTGCTGAGTTGGTGTAAAACAGCAATCACTCACTTATTAGTTCACCTGGACCGAAGGTCCATATGAACTATTGTCATCACTTGGCGTCCGTCGTCTGTAAACTTTTCACATTTCAAGCTTCTTCTCCGAAACCACTTGGCCAATTGGAACCAAACTTAGCAGGAATGTTCCTTGGATGGTCCTCTACAAATTTCTGTTTTTCGTTCCAGTCGGATATTCAACATGGCTGCCAGGGCCAATAATATGCTCTGATTGGCTGAAATTTCAAAGATCTTCTTCTCTGAAACTAATGAACTAACTGAACCCAAACTGTAAAGGAATGATCATTGGAATGTCCTTTACCAAGTTTCTGTTTTTTATGCCGATCGGAAATCCAAGATGGCCACCACCGCAGGACATAGATTAACATTGGACCCTATGGGAAAATTTTTTTGTTCCGATATGAAATTCAAAATGGCGGCTACGGCAGGACTTAGATTAACATTGGACCCTATGGGAAAAATGTTTCAAAACGCTTCTTCTCTGAAACCACTTGGACAATTGACACCACACTACCCAGGAATTATCATTGGAAGGTCCTCTACAAAGTTTCTGCTTTTTATGCCGATCGGAAATCCAAGATGGCCGCCACCACAGGACATAGATTAACATTGGACCCTATGGGAAAATGTTCAAATGCCTTCTCAGAAACTACAAATATGATTAAAGCCAAACTATACATGAATGTTCATTGGATGGTCTTCTACAAACAATAGGTTTTTTGTTCCGATATGAAATTCAAAATGGCGGCTACGGCAGGACTTAGATTAACATTGGACCCTATGGGAAAAATGTTTCAAAACGCTTCTTCTCTGAAACCACTTGGACAATTGACACCACACTACCCAGGAATTATCATTGGAAGGTCCTCTACAAAGTTTCTGCTTTTTATGCCGATCGGAAATCCAAGATGGCCACCACCGCAGGACATAGATTAACATTGGACCCTATGGGAAAATGTTCAAATGCCTTCTTCTCAGAAACTACAAATATGATTAAAGCCAAACTGTACATGAATGTTCATTGGATGATCCTCTACAAACTTTAGGTTTTTTGTTCCGATATGAAATTCAAAATGGCGGCTACGGCAGGACTTAGTTTAACATTGGACCCTATGGGAAAATGTTTCAAAGGGCTTCTTCTCTGAAACCACTTGGACAATTGAAACCAAACTGTTCAGGAATAATCATTTGAAGGTCCTCTAAAAAGTTTAGGTTTTTTATGCCAATCTGAAATCCAAGATGGCCGCCACCACAGGACATAGTTTTTACATAGGACCAATTGGTTCTATTTATTACCAGGTGAACGATACAGGCTCTTGAGAGCCTCTGGTATTTAGGTGTATAAACCAACCAGGTACTGCCAATTTCTTGTGGTTTTAGTTCACCTGGCCACAGACTTGTTTTTGTCATCAGTAGATACCCATCATCTGTTGTCATTAGTTTTTAAGTACATTTTTTTTGTATGTACAAATTTAGACCTTAGGGTCTATGGAGTCCGAGCCCATGTGCCCAAGGTTGAAAATAGGATCAAATTGGAAAAACCCTTTGAATAACCCAGAATGCAAGCAAATGTTTTGGGTACGAAACTGACAGAGCTCCAGATGAGATTTGTATTTTCCGATTACCTATTAATAATCCAATTTAAAATCCAATCAATTAGTTCATGCCTTTTAAAACACAAAAAGTAGTTCATATTAGGCTAATGTTTGCCTAAGCAATGCATATACAACTCTACATATCGTATTCATTTGCATTAATGTCAAGTGTGCTTTTGCACTAATATATTAGAAATTGTACTTTTGGTTTTAAAATGAATGCTCCCTAATCCAGAGAGATATTCACCAATAGGTTAACTGATTCACTGTCAATTTAATCACTTGGTCATATGCAATATAACTAGAGACTTATGTCCACAAAAACCGTTTCAGATTGAAACTTCAACCCAACAGATATTGAGTCAAAGCACCTTTTGTGCAGACAAACTATTCCTTTATTTCATTGTAAGAAGAATTTGAAAATACCAAAGGGGTAATCAGAATCCGTAATTCTAAGGACAGACAACACAATGGCAAAAAGAAACAGGACAAAAAGAAAATCTACAAAATCACACCCTACAACCGGCTATCTGGACAACAGATGCTATCGGGAACTCAGATCATATCTACGTCACACGGAATGACAGGTAGAAATTTCTTTGTCGTTTTTCTTCCATTTTATCTACTTTTTGGATTTTAAATTTAAGTCTGATTTGTTGCACTACAAATGAGAAATTTACATACCAAATATGACAGTATAGTAAGTTTTCAATCAATGAAGATAGAATTTGACATTTTCAACAGAGAATTCTTCAGAACATTAAAGTTTTCTCTAAATTTTCAAAAGAAAGCTCAAGTTTCTATCATATACATGAAAAATATAGTGTTTCTTCTGCCTTCCTGTACAACGGGAACTCGAAGTGTAATGTAGTAAGAATATTATACGCAATTTCATTCCAATGGTCAAAATGTTTTGGCTATCGGGGACAGCAGATTACATTTTGTATTTTGAAACTGGCTATCACTGACAGCAGATGTTGACAATGAATTCTTATGTATATGATAGACACTTGTGCTTTCTCTTGAAATTTGAGAGAAAACGTTAATGTTCTGAAGAATTCTCTGTTGAAAATGTCAAATTCTATCTTACTGTCATATTTGGTATGTAAATTTCTCATTTGTAGTGCAACAAATCGGACATAAATCTAAAATCCAAAAAGTAGATAAAATGGAAGAAAAACGTCAAAGAAATTTCTACCTGTCATTCCGTGTGACGTAGACATGATCTGAGTTCCCGATAGCATCTATTGTCCACATAGCCGGTTGTAGGGTGTGCAATATACTACACAGAAAACTAAAGATAAATTAAAAAAAAGAAAATAACAGTTGCTCCGAAAGTTTTCTATGCGTGTGCAAACTTAAGTATGCTACCGTCTACTAAACAATGCAGATGTGGTTTTGCATTGTCTTAGTTCAGTATACACATAAGTCGTGGAAGTTGTCTTATATTATAGCTATGGTATAGTTAAAGTAAAGTAAATAATTTGAAATAGTATTGTCAAACATTTTATTATCTGACCCCAACAATTGATGTCCTATTATTTTATGGCGCTGTAGACAGAATGGTTTCTGCGTAATAATTTAAGATGTAGCTGACGGATCCTTCTGAATTTTGAACACAGTGATCCTTGGCACTGATTAAAGGTGGGTATTGTAATGCTATCTGTTTCCAAACAAGAGGCCCAAAGGAACAACAATTGATGTTTCTGTTATTTGTACCGTGACAGAGAGCTTAATTTTCATCTGATTTTGATGGATTTTGTTATGCCTTAGGTACTCCGGTTTCCTCCATCAATGAAACGGACCACCACGATATAGCTGAAATATTGTTGAAAGTGGTGTTTTTAACCCCTAACCCATTGCCCATGTCTTCCACTTATTTAGAAAACCTTATTTCAGCCGAATCATCACATGGAATTGTCCATTATGTTCTAATTTACTGTGTTTAAACGAGCATATAAATTATTTATGTGCAACATCGCTCATAATACAAGCCTGAACCCCCCACCGACAACACTTAAGCTAAATAAATGAAACTCGCAAAGAAGTTGTCTGACGCAGTGATCATTTCTATAATTCAATATATAAACATACATAGCCAAATATACACTATTATTGTCCATAATTAATACACAAAAACACTGTCTTTTCAGTCTTTACTTTGTCAAATCTATAAAGAAAAAAATCACAAATGAAAAATACATAAACAATTCATTTGTACATATAAAAAAATCAGATACTGATTAATAACCTATTATGAACTAAAAATAAAACTTCAGTTTGCGGTGTGTTCGATTTGTACACTGCCCCACCTCGAAATGGAACTACTTTACGCAAAGTCTTATATACCAGACTCAAACCGAATTACTCATACCCGGGGAACAATATTATTATTACGCTCATTTCACATAAATATATTTAATTCATGTATGTCCATATCATTCGACTATAACCGACACATTTGGTACCTCGGAAAATGTAATTGTAGAAATTCTTTATTTCAATATTTCATATTTAATTTTGTTTTATAGTTCATTATTATTTCCATTTTTAAACTAAGTGTTACATTTGTTTTACATGTCAAAATAATCTCTTTATGTGTATAAATAATTAATGCAGTTTATCCCACACGTTTGTCAAGATTGTGTCTCAAAGATCAGAGGAAAATTTATCCAATTACCACTAATTGTGTATAATCTGTCACAACTGGACTTGACAAGCTTTTGATAAATTATAATTTAGTTAATCCTCGATATAAGAATTCCAAGCTATAACGCAAATTGTTATATAAACCGCCATTAGGCATATTTATAATTAATCCTGTCTATCAGTCATTTTTAATTACTCTGTTTGATATTTGTATTATTGTTATTATTGTGATATTCAGTTTTGTTGTTGACCGTCGAAATATACGGCTATAAATAAAATATGGAAAACTTCTAGCGAATTCGAATCTTTGTTACGACAAATAGCTAGTTCCCCAGAAATACGTTCGTGTGATATCGGGTAGCAAAAGCCCCGGTCATACGACCAAAGAAAGATAACTCTTACTTATGATATTGAATATTTGCTGAAGAAATTTTGCATGTAATTTTGAAATAGTAAAACAAGACAAATGGGATTCGGCATATAAATGTGTCCAGCAATTTATTGTGTCAAGCAAAATACAGTGTCCACTTTTGTCTTTAATACACACTTGCTCAACTTTCTTTATTACATATGCTGCGGTAGTATCATGTAACCATTGAATTTTATGACAGCTGGGTATAATTCTGCGTTTTACAACATTGCAAAAAATAAGTCGTATAAAATGGAAATAGAATTGTCTCCACAAGGAAAAATATTCAGAGATGGATATAGTATTATTAATTGATTTGTTATGGACAGATAATTCCAGCATGTCTGGAGAAAAGTAACAAACTTCTGGTGCAGCTTGATTATAAAACAATAAAAGGCCGTTGGCCACTGGTTCCCCGACGCCAAGGTTATATGGTAAGATTAAATTTTGAAACTACTGTAAACTAGAGGTTCAGGTGAGCTTGTATCACTCACCTGACTTAAATAATTCTGAAAGGGGTCCAAGGACCATTTTGAAGTAAAAAAAGGGGAGTAACTCTGGTTAGATTTGTTGAAAAATCATCATTATCGAACTTGACCTAGATATTCATGAGTTACATTTACATACCAAACCTAGTTTCAATCTGACTTTTTGTTCACAAGTTATAATTTGGAAACCAAAAAATTAGCAATTTTGAAGAATAAAAAGGGATGTAACTCTGGTAAGATTTGTCGAAAAATTATCGCTATCAAACTTGATCTAGATATTCATGAGATACACTTACATACCAAACATAGTTTCAATCTGACTATTTGTTACCAAGTTATCATCTGGAAACCAAATATTTGGCAATTTTGAGGTATAAAAAGGGGCATAACTCTAGTAAAAATTGTTGAAAAATTGTCATTATCGAACTTGACCTAGATATTCATAAGATACATGTACATGCCACACCTAGCTTCAATCTGGCTTTTTATTCACAAGTTATCATCTGGAAACCAATTCGGGACACACGGAATAAGTATAAAAAGGGATGTAACTCTGGTAAGATTTTTGTTGAAAAACGATCGCTATCGAACTTGACCTAGATATTCATTAGATACACTTACATACCAAACATAGTTTCAATCTGACTTTTCATTCACAAGTTATCATCTGGAAACCAAGCACACGGACGGACGGACGGACGGACGACACCCATTTCTATAGTCCCCTTCGACGAAGCGTTGGGGGGACAAAAACGAATGTGGGAGGACTCAAAATCTGTCAGTTTCTCAGAAGCAGTAACAATGACTCAAACTGAAATAGTCGGGACTTCTCAAACTCATAATCAGTCTAATTCAAATCATGATTGCTTTAAAATCCATCTTAGGAGCCCCGAAGAAAATGGGGTGATAAAATAAATTCACTAACACATAGACTGCTAACAATAGAAAAGTCTCAATATGATTATGGAGTATGAGGATATCTACAAGGCTCAAGATGATATAAACGGTGAAAATTATGACAATGAAAATAATGAGCCTGAACCTCCTCCTAAGAGGCTGAAAGTATGTAGTGCAGCCGGGAAGCCATAGACCGAATCGATCGATAACATTAATAACAGATTGTCATCTATGACAACGAGATGTGGAGTTCAGAAAATTGATGATATAATGGTAAATAATGTTAATGATTTATTTAGGAATTGTATGAATGAAGAACAATATATAGAAGTCACAAAGAAGGAATGCACAG
>MJUT01061983.1:926255-938885 GCA_002080005.1 Gigantidas platifrons
AAAAAAAAAAAAAAAAAAAAAAAAAAAAAAAACCATCCATACACTTAATAATTGACACACATGCCGATGCACTGATATTCACTGACCAGTTACATTCGTGATCAAAAACAATCTCATGTAGTTTGTGGATATGATTCTCAGTCATGCACGTCAAACCAAGGAAATTAAAATTTGTATTATTTGGTTCTTAGCATTTGTAGTAAGAGCAAATTATTGTTGGCTCGTAGTCAGGATAATGTGCCCAGTGGAGAGATATCCACCTGTCGACTGTTGTTGAAATGACTAGCATGATAAAAATCCAGCTTGACATGTTAATATAGTTCATTGCAGACAGCATTGTCATCATCTCGTCAAACACATATTCTCGCCATGATATATATATAACTGATGAAATAAGGGGTCGCCACTACCTACGGCTGTAAGAACCGTTGTAGGTTCATAACCACCTCTGTTAACTGCGTTAGTGGAGATCTCCTTTAGCTCAGTTGGTAGAGCGTTGGCTTACAATGCGAGAGGTCCCGGGATTGAATCCTATCGGGGACATTGCTTTGATCTGCTTTCTTCGGAGATAAAATATGCTATGCTGTTACAGTCGATACATTGACTTCTTTTCCAGAAAAAATACATGCTAAGTCACAAGATATTCCTGAAATGTTTCTTTAGGAGATCTAATGTCTTGGAAAACCTTTTTAGCAATAACATCACATGGGATAAACTATAAATTGATTAAATCTTTTGTGTATTTTCCTAAGAATTCAATTGAACAAAGAAAGATAACTCCAATTTTCAAACGACTAAGTTTGACCAAAGATGGTAATTCTGGTAAGTAAATAACGCGCGAGATTATCCAACTCTACGTTTAGAAACAAATTAAAGGCGAAAGAACAGCTCTTTTTATTGCTTTTCACAATAAGGTCTTCTAACATATATTAAAATATTTACAGAAGAAAAAATCGGTATGTTTCTGCCTTTCATCACTGAAAATAAAACCGGAAATCACCATTAAATGGGAACAAACTATTGTTTCAACGACACAATTTAGGACTAAATAAATAATACAGGTAAAAACTTTGTACATTGTTGTAAATAGAATGCACATATATAACTGACAATATTTCCCGGGTGATCATACTATCCCATCAGGTTCTTAAACAGTTTTTCGCGGTACGTATGGCCACATATTCCAAAAATGAACAAAATTCTTAAACATCAACATATCAAACACATCTATTTTTGAAATAAGATAATAATTTTGATGGTTTGATGCCGTTCTGAAAAAGGTGGATATCGTAAAGAAAATAGGGGGGGATGTAGTGCTCGAGTGCCTGTGCATTCAATACCTAGATATATTCAACAATATAAAAAAATAACATGCCATTTGTTAACAATGAGCCTTGTCAATACCACACACATGTAGCGTTAGCGCCTACAGTGCTTTGATTCTGTTAAGAGTTACTTACTTCTCTTTAAGCATTTATTTCATATAAGCACTTTTAAACGACTGGTTACCCGAGCTGCTTTGAGTGAGCGACGACAAGTCGGGTGTGCCGATGCATTGAGTTGGTTGACCTGTTCAGCTTTCAAATATATGATTGGGCCAATCGTAAAATTTCACTTCAATATAATATTGGTGGAGATTTTGATGCTATATACTATTACATTTTTTTGTATGTTGTATTTATATAAGTTTTATATATTATGTATAATTGCCTCCAATGACAATAATCAATGTATGCAATTTGCTTGCCCCTATTGTGGGCCCATTGATTGGAATAATAAATATTCTTATTTTCATTCTTTTTCTTATATCAAAAAGTTATATTTCTATGAAAATCTGAAGAATTCTAAAAATCTGTTAGAGTGCATGCGGCAAGTTCCCCCTCTTCATACAATAGAGATACAACATTTACTCCTCTACCCCCTCTATACAACTACTACCCCCACCCCCGCCCCCACACTCAAAACTGAGAGACATATGTTTTTGATTGACAACATATTTGTCATGTTTGATGGATATGATTTTCAACTTCTTTTCTAGTCAAGGGTACGATGTGCATCCCTTCCTCATCGCTCTATCAAAATTGTGTGTACCTAATTTTCATACGCATTATTACACTAGGCAAAAATCCTCCATAAATATGGTGAATATTCTTTAATTAAGATTGTAAAATCATTTCGGTCTATGCTATTATGATTCTTTTACGATCCATAACAATTTATCTGAATGAAAAAAAAACCTATTTATGTAATGGTAAAACTGATTATCTGTAATTGTAACTGTACTCCATTACACAACTGGAAACACTACTAAATACCTCACCGCTGTTCGTATGTCTAATTAAGATGCACATGGTACTTATTAACCAGCTGAAGTTTACGTGGGGCCCCTGGTTTATTTTGCAACTTGTCTTATTTTATGACTATCGTAAAATTAATCAATTTTCACTAAAGAAAATGCCATTTAAAATCATAACTAATTATTTGTTAATTACTTCACATCCAACATGCACGTGAAATAAGAACATTTCAAGATTCCCCCTATGTTGCCCATTATCTATTTTTGATAATTGATAACCAATGCTTGATAATGATATTATTTCCCCCTTTTCGTTTCGAAATTGACCGATAGCCTTTGTATCTCTGATTTCTCTGGTGGATGTCAAAAATATTAATGAAAATTACAGATTTGTCCTAATTCAGAAGGTAAGCTATATATATTTTATAATATTATAAATATCTATACAAAATTAAAATAACAAAATGTAATGGTTTAACCTTGAAATGGATGCACTGTATAAGAAATAAAAATTGACCCTGTATGTCAAGTTGGGTTACATTTATATCGAATCTAGAATACTGTTTATATTTACTATCATATTTGATGGTGGTGAACCTATGGACGGGTGTCTTGATTGTCACCAATATATAGGGGGTAGAGCCGTACAACGGACAACTCCAGCCAAACACTTGTTCTGTATTAGGAGCGGCTGCAAACTGTCTCATACATGCAAGGGGTATGACTTTCTCTTGACACGAGAGAAGAGTGTGCAAACTTATTATATTTTTCTCTAATATAAAGCATTTTTCTTTTTATTAAAACGAGTAAAAATGATGTAATTATATCTTTAAACTAAGACATTTTTTGGTGGAAGGCAGATGAAGTTTTAGTGGGTATGTAGTTTAGACTTGAAAGTAAACGTAAAGTAACCTTCGCCGGTTTGAGTTTGGCATTGTATAAACAGTCAAAATACACATTTGTCTGTCATTGTCACATATATGATTTGAATGGTGAGATATTCCGTTGCTATATTAACCAAATATATATGTTTTTCATTTTCTAAAGCACTAGGGACGAAAAATTGTAGTGGGTTAGGAAGGGGTGTATATCAGATTAAATCCTAAAAGAGCTTTATTTCATAGAGTTTGCGCGCCACAATATAGCTGAAATATTGCTAAAGTTGGCATTAAACACCAATTAATCAATCAATTCATAGAGTTTGCTATTTGACTGTATTTGATTGATTGATTGATTGATTGATTGATTGATTGATTTGAGTTAAATGCACGCTATTGTGGGCAACATGTCATCCAAACAGTTGTTCTGGTGTATTTTACCAAGTGTTTTGCTTATAACATATTACATAATTATTATAATCAGTCGTAGTGTGTAGATAATAACAACATATTAATATATCATACAAATGAGACAATAATAATATACTTTAGTCCGAAAATTGATCAAAAACGGATTTCCACATTTCATAAAGTAATAAAAAAAATTCCCGAAAATATCTTGATTAATCTTTAATACAAGTCATGACATACTAACGACATACTAAACGTGACATAATGATATAGCAATGTAGTATCATAACCCCTTTTTTTACCTATTGTTAAAACAGATGTAAGTAATCACCCTGTAAGTATAACCATTATGTTTGCTTTATTGTCTTGGCTAACAACAACTACATATAATGTTTATAAAACAAGATAGAAGACGTGCTTTAATTTGATCAGAAACATATGCTTCAACTCCCACTAATTTGCTAAGCCATTGGCTGGATTGTGTTATTTTGTTCGCGGGGTATATTATGAGTACATGAGTTTATTTATTATTTACACATAAAACTGCTTCTAAAAAGTGTAGTTATATTTATGTTCTCAATATTGTCGATTCTCAAATTGACCATTTTGTTATTACATGTAAAAACAACAGACCAAAAAAACATTGTATTATTTAAGAAAAGTTCTTTTTGTTAACCAAGTTCCGTTTTACTTTCGTAATTATTATTAAATTGGTTCTATGTCTCCAGGGCCGGTGTTTTCCCCCCATACTCACCCCACCCCCGAAAAATGAGTATATACTCAGTCCCCCCCCCCTCGGAAAAATTAGTATATACTGAGATTTCCTCCCAGAAAAATGAGTATATACTGAATTTTCCCTCAGGAAAATCAAGTCTGTGTTAACACATACTCATTTCCCCCCCTCTCCTATTTTAATAGGGGTTTTCTTGTGTACACTTCTATACATATATATCGTATATGGTGGAAGACATAATAGTTAAATGTGGGCGAAAGGGGGTATCAACAATGATGATAGTAATAACTAAGGCAAGCATGAACATGGAGTGAGAACGGATAAGGAGGTAGGAGGAAAGGATGGGAACAACACATTTGAGTGATAAAGCCGATCTTCCTTAGTGCAAGTGAGAAAAACTAAAGTTTGCTAAGTGCTGGAAGGCACAACAGACAGGTATGAGGAAGAGGGCAGGAAGGAAGGAATATAAGGAGAAGGATAGAGAGGACGGAGGGAGAATGGTAAAAAGATGATGGAGAGGAAGGAGAGATAGAGGTATAAAATAAAGAAGATGACGGGGAGGGAGTCAATATGGAAAAGGATGGAGATAGTGAGGAGGATAATGACGAGGAAGTAGTGAAACAAGTAGTGAAGAGGAGATTTGAAGGAAGAGGATAGAAAGGACGAAGTGACAAAGATAAACGAGGAGGAGAGTAGTGAGGAGGAGGTACTAAGGAGGATGATGATGAGGACGGAAGAGAAAAGTATACGGAGAAGGTCATTAGGAAGATGATGGAGAAGAAGGAGGGAGAGAGGCAATGAGGAAGAGTTAATAAGGAGGATGGAGACGGAAGAAAGATAGAGGTAACGAGGTGGATGATAATACTACAGGAAAGAGAAGAGAGGTAATAAGGTGGCGGATTGAGAGGAATGAAGGATGGAGAGGTGGTGAGGAAGATTGAGAGGAAGGAGGGAGAGAGGTAATGAGGAGGATGACTGATAGGAAGGAGGGAGAGAGCTAGTGAGGAGAAGGATGGAAAAGGAGAGAGAGATAGTGAGGAGGGTGAAGAGGAAGGAGGGGGAGAGGCAGCGAGGAGGAGGAGAGCAAGGAGGGAGAGAGGTAGTGAAGAGGAGGATGGGAAGGAAGGCCAAATACAATTATTTATTTTCATTTTTGTGGTATTTTCGATCCTGGATTGGAGTAAATCTGAGGGATTAAAATATTTTTTTCTCCTTCTTCAAGATCAAAATATTTATTTTCAACATACTCCAGGTCAAAATAATTATTTTAAAAATGGACTCCCGCTCTGCAGTTATCTACTTGCGGCTGCTCAAGTGCACAAAACAACACACTGCGGGTTTTACAGAGAACAATTGTTTCCCCGTACCTCATATGACCGGTCATGTTTGTCTCCATTATTTCAAATACTAAAATACTAGCATTGGTATCATGACAGACAGTAGTAAAATACTTGCAGATATATTAGCCAGAAGGGCCCGGGTGGCTCAATGAGTTAGGTAGTTGGATTACCTAACAACTCATACAAGCCTATCACCAATACGGCGTGAGTTCGCGCCCAGCTTTGTAAATTACAAAAAAGGTGCACTCGACCTGCGGCCGCAATGATAACGTTTACCAGTTGCTAGCTGAAATATTGCTGAAAGTGACGTTAAACACCAAACATTAATCATATATTAGCCAGATCGTAGCCATTCGTTAAACCGAAAATCGTTTCCTAATATTTAACAGCTAAATACCATGAATACTATTGCAAACTGTTCCAAAAACTTCGGACATTTAGCGGACTGAATGAGAGACTCTACGACGGCTAAAATAAAAAGGACAAAAAGACATCAATTGGTCGACAAAACATTACACAGTAAAATAACGACTGTACAACAACAACCCATCCCCACTAAAACCCGGGGGTGAACTCTGGTATTCCAGAAGAGTAAGCAGTTCATGTTCCATTGTTCATGTTTGGCTGACTTTCTGACTAACGAGCATTCAAACCTATGTAGCAAAGAAATGTATATCTAAAAAATAATAAGAGATAGACTTTAAAATTTGCTACGTCTTTAATGTTTGTGTCGATTTTTCATAATTTAATTGTTTAGTCTTTTGTTTCAACGGAGGTTTTAAAACTGTAGATCCACTTCATAGGTAGATGGTAAAGAAACAATATACTGAACTGTGGTTTACTGCAATATAGTGTTCTACAAACAAAATAATGTATTGACACCACAACAGTGGTTTTAATACAAATAGGTCTGATAAGCCACCATATTCATTTCTTTTTTTTTACAGATTTTGGAAAATGACAGATACTATCTGCTCAAGTTCTGATGAAGAGGAGATCTTAACCTATAAACTTAAAATTCATGACGCAAATTTCACTGATTCTGGGAAATGGAAGTGTGAAGTAAAAGACAAGTATGGCAGTGTGTCAACGGCATGTGATATCAACGTATATGGTAAGTCAGAAATCTGTAATATCATCCATTTGTCGAAATGTTGATATTATTCTGGTATCTTGGTGGAGACGAATTGCATATTTTGTTCTTGGTAAACAAAAATTGGAATCATGTTGTTTTAAACAAGATTAGCTTTAGGGGTGGGGTTAAATTTGTTTCGGTGAGCTAGTGTAAGACATAATAGTGTCCTATGTTAAAGTGTCCCCCGACAATATTTTATAGAGATTGCGATATGAAATAGTGTCCGGTGCTATGAAATTGTGTTATTTTAGGGTTAGTTTTAGGATTAAGGTTATTTTTTTTGCTATGGCGTAAAAATGTCTGCTAGACATTATAATATATGTAAAAGTGTCCGCCGGACACCTTGAACTAGAGGACACAATTAAATCTGCTAGACATTATAATATATGTAAAAGTGTCCGGCGGACACTATGAACTAGAGGACACAATTAAATCTGCTAGACATTATAATATATGTAAAAGTGTCCGGCGGACACCTTGAATTAGAGGACACAATTAAATGCTACATTAGCAACATGAAAATTAAACATTTATCTAATTGTACAAGTAAGTACTCTTTCTGGTAGATTTGGGCCTCTTGTTTCTGTTGTGGATTTCGCATAAAAAACAACATGAAAATGAAAGTGGACATCATCATCATCATCATCATCATCGTTGTCATCATCATCATCATCATCATCGTCGTCGTCGTCGTCGTCGTCATCTCATCGAAATATCACTTGTTCTCACCATTATATGGCTGAAAAAGTGTTCACTTGGAGTTAAACAACAATGACCCGATCACTTGTTGTTTCAACATAATTAAAATTGCACGATGCACGGAGTTCTGGTAATTCTGGCGCTAACCAAAGCTAAAAAATGTTGAAATTAACGATATATACAAATGTACCTGCAACCCAACTCATAGTGTAAACAACTGTTTATTATAGAACATATATTGATATATACATACCAACCAGAAGTTCTCTCTGGTCATTCCACTTAATATAACTGTTTGTTAGAAATATACAATTACATTAAAAACTTTGATGATAGATTATAATACAAGGTATGTTTTGTTTTTGGGTGGTGCAACTGTATCTCAAAAGCATTAGGCAGAAAGTCAAAATCGTACGGGATCTCAGATAACGTATTAGAATTGATGAAGGATTAAATATCATGATAAAAGCCTTTAAGTATTTACACAGAATTAATTATCATGTTATGACAGTTGCAGTTAGGCTACTCTAGGCGTTTGTACTTTAATTCTTTTATCATAATTTGCCATTATGCTCACATGCAGGGAGGGGTACTTGCTGAAACTGGGGACCCTCCTCCTTTTATATATATCTTTTTATTTTTGTCTTTTTATTTTATTTAAGTAACTAGCTGTCTTAAATTTTCATTAAAATACGTTAGTTAGTTGTCAAATGTCACTAAAATACGTTCCTCACAAGTCCACATTTTTGCGGCTATCCATTGTAACGCTTTTCGCGGGTTTAAAATTAACTTGTTCGTTCTCGCCATGATATAGCTAAAAATCAACAATCACTCACTCGCGGGTTAATATTCAGATCTGGAACCACCTGTACAAAGTACTGAAGTTAAAACCAAACATGGATGGAATTCTAAGTATGTTTAGTCTATTCTGAAAACTTCACTTGAAAGCACCAACCTCCTCCATCCGACAGGGCCACTGTTGCTAGAAAATCTTAAAATACTTCAATAGTAGCGGTGCAGTCTTGGCCCACCTATTAAAATTCACAAAATCTTACCTGTTAGATTTGAGCTCACCTGACCCGAAGGTTAATATCGGTCATGTCAGCTAATACCATCATTTGGCGTCCGTCGTCGACATCTTCTGTTGTCATCCGTATACTTTTATTTTTCGATCTTTTCCGAAACCGAACCGCGAGTCAATAGGAACCAACCTTGATAGGAATATTCAGTGGATGCTACTGCAGAAAGTCTGTGTTTGTTTTTCTTGATCGAAAATCCACAACAAAAATAAAAGCCCCCAGTCTACCAAAAAGAGTGGGTGTTTTTTTTTTGTATGTGGAGCGGCTTATTTTTCAACAAAATATGATTTTATCATGATATTCCTTATAATATTCTCTTTATGTAGTATTCCATCAGATTTTATATAACTCTTACTGTTATTACGTTATCTGTAAGACACAATAGGGCCAACACCCACAATTTTGAATTTGAAAGTCAGATGTAAGCCCGATTTGTTTGTAGCTTTTCCATGAGATTCCTCTGGTAAACACTGTAATGGATTGTTCCAACATATGTGCTGTAGCTCTTACTGTTTCAAAGACACGAGGGGGTTAAAAGGCACCGATTCCCATAAGTTTGAATTTTGATGTTTTTCTCCATTAACTTCCTTTGAAAAATTCCTTTCTGGTTATGATAAAAGAAAAATGAACCAACGCCCTTTTTTAGATTTTCATTTTAAGTCCAATCTAAATTGTTTTTTTGTTGAAAATAGAACTCAATGTTAAAATAATAAAACTAATTAAGAAATAAATCATGGAAGCCAGAATGTGTTGGGAGTTTTAACATGGATTGGCGGATATTAGTATTTTATCCGGAGCCAGAAGCGAGGGATAAAATTTGCTAATATCCGCCAATCCATGTTAAAACTCAAAACACATTCTGGCTTCCATGATTTATTTCGATTCTGATATGTCTAAGAGTCCATATACGGTAGTATACTTTTGATTGGAAGACGGTAATTTATATTTAGGTTTGAGGAATTGTCGCTCACAATTTATGCTGCCAATGGAAAAGCCAGTCACATTCATCGGCGCATGTGCTAATAAGATTATATAGAAAGAATAACTCGCTCGTTTGTTAACAAAGCGAAAGAAGGAGGTCATGTTAGAATATTTCCCAAAATCTGTATAGTAATAACCAGATGAGTATACTAAATATGTACTAGATTAGATCAGTCTCTAATTTATTCTGCCATTTTTCTTATCTTGAAGAAGTAGTGACACGATTTAATTTTTTTGTTTACATTTTTTTAAATGTTCTGTCATTTTCTTTATCTGGACTAGGTGGGAGTAATATGACACTCTAGAGACTAGGTACCAGGTGTGGATTTAGAGGGGTTATGCTGTGCTCACTACTAGAAATGGTTGTTATTCCTCAAAACTCCGGAACTCAAGGGAGACTCTTTTCTCCGCCCTGTACCTCCGGTGGTTTACTTGTTTTCATACTTCTCGCCTAGATTTCAACCCCCCACTAACGCCAAAACCTGGATTCATGCTTGGTATCAAACAGCTGAATATTAAAAATACAATCACAAAATGGGGATCAAATAAAGATAATGATCAAAATTAGACTGACTTTAAAATGGCATAATGGAGAAATGTTAACAAAAAGGGTATTCTCAGAATCCCACAAACCTGATCATATATTGTTTAAGAAATAATTCATGGAAGCCATATGTGTATATTGTTTTTACCACGGGTATGCCCTTTATGTCACGCAGTTTTACCCCGAGTGTTAGCGAGGGGTAAAAATCTGACATAAAGGGTCTACCCGTGGTAAAAACAATATATACATATCGAGGGGTTAATGCCAGAAGGTCGTAAGTGACAATTTCGTCATTTTTGACTTTCTTGCAAAATCTGGTGTAAAATCTTATATTCTTTGTCGTGACAAAAAATCTAAGATCTATTTTAAATATTAATAAAGTTATGAATGAAAGACTACATATCTTAAGTGCACTAATACCAATCAATCAATTCCATAAAGTCGTATGGTCACTTAAGACTTTTGGTTTTCATTATAATATAAGCAGTTACTAATTCTTATTAATCGTAAGTGCACATACTTCCTCCTGTAATTTTAAGTTTGAGGTAAAAATGTATGTATTTTTATCATAAGTGCACTTAATATTTTATGGTTGATGAAAAGAGATTCTAAATAGACAAGTTTAAAAATATTAAGAACACATAAGACTTTTTGAAATGACATTTTGCAAATAATGTAACATGCTATTTTATGTTACATTCTAAGCATAAAATTAAAGACAGGTTGATGCCAATATTTTATATGAATTACTAGAAAATCAGTTGATGATTGCAGACAAAAGAAGAAAAGTATTTCTGGTAAGTTCAATTTAATATTAGGTTAATGCTTTGAAATTGATTTTATTTTTCATAACCATTACTACAATTATTCTCTATAATGTAACCAGAGAACAAAACACAGTTCTGATATTCACCCTCTTCAAATAATTTCGTTTTACTTATAAATACAGAACCTCCTCTCACAAAAAATCAATGTTAAGTCTCACAATATGAACAAAATTGAGAAAAAAAAAGGAATATATTGTGCAATTTTGTATTAGTGATCCATCTAATTGATTATAGATATTGTTATCTGTTTCAGAAAATACACAATATAACATTGATGATAATGTAGAGGTCAAGGGGCAAAATATTTGACGGTGAGATGGATGGAGATTCCAAATTCAATGACTTAAAGAGTCAACAAAACCCATCTTCAATAGAAAGTAATTCCACAAAAGAATGTACACAAGAAAAAGTGTCAAAAGATTTTGAACTGCAAAACTCTAAACTGGCACCTATGCACAATAGTTCTTCATCAAAAGAGTCGGATGAGGAAAATATAACACTACGACCTGAAACATCAAAATCATTCGGAGAACCCGAAAATAGATTATCAAAAGAACATGAACATGAACAAAAACGTTCTTCAATCGAAACTGATGAAGCAAATTTGTTAAAAGAAACATACAAATGAAAAAGCATCAAAAGATTCTGATCCTCGAAATTCCAGACAGGAACATGAATTATAAGATTGTGCAAAGGAAGCTAAATCAGAACAATATTACAAATTATAAAAGAAGCAGGCTGAAAATCAGAGTTTAACACACAAAAAGAGAGAACTAGAAAGGTCCATGTCAAACAAGCAGGGAAGCCATACACTCCGGAATAAGACACCAGAAGCTTCCATAAATATGCAAAAGATCATATTGAATCTTTCCCACTCATGGATCCTTCTTACCACATTATACCCGGAAATATACGCAAAAACAGTCTCTGGGTTACAAAAATATCGATTTTATAAATTAGAGTGTGAAAAATTGCACAAAAAACAATACGACGATTCCTTGATAAGACGTTCTCCTGACTTGGAGGAAGAATTCGTACCACCGATCACGTGACTTCATAAAAAATCTAGGCATTTCTTCTTCTTCCAATCAGGTACTGACCATTTTCAGGTATAATCGTACCGGCACATGGTGCAGGGACAACTGAACAAGTGTGATTAAAAATTTTCTATTTACAGTGCATCTAAAAACATCTTGTATGGTTTACTTATGGTCGAACAGTGTGCTGGGACATCTTCTGTTTGAAGATGTCTATGGTCGGTGAGTTTACTACAGAAGTTGGCAGGGAGTTCCAGATTCTGATTCCATCAGGAAAAAATGACTTCTGGTATGTTTGGGTTCTGGCGAATGGTACAAAGTATGTCATACTATTTCCCCTACTCGAGATTGTTGGAACTAGGAGGACAGGTGGGATGTCTATCAGATTGTACACTATGCGGTACATCATCAGAGCCCTGGCTTGTCCGCGGCGCTCTTGAAGAGGTGGCCAATGCAGTTGGTTAAGCATGTTTGTAACACTATTGGTGGTTCTGTAATCCCTGTATACCATCCTAGCTGCTCGCCTTTGCACTAATTCCAATTTGTTGATGTTTTCCTGAGTATAGGGATCCCAGATACTGTATCCATACTCCAATGATGGTCTTACTAAGGTTTGGTAACATAGGGCTTTTGTCTCAGGTGGGCACTGATGTAGATTGCGCCTCAGGAA
>MJUT01061983.1:947563-975375 GCA_002080005.1 Gigantidas platifrons
TTTTCCTGCTGACTGCGTATCATAACCATGTAGCTTCTTTTTACTTTTCCCAGGTATTATGAAGTGGGGAGGAATATAGCTACCTGCGGCATTATCACATGCTATCACGGTAACAGTTTCCCTAGCTTCAGAAGTTTTTCCGTGGATAGATTTAGCTCCTTTTTTCGCTATCACTTGTCGAGGCTTGTGCGCTACATTTAAACCCATCTCGTCCATATTCCATATCCTTTCTGGGAAGGATGCGAAATTGTCGTAGAAAACATACTAAACTACAAATTTTAAAACAAATCATATCATTTCAGGGAAGATACTTCGAATTTGAAATAAAACGTCTCATCTAGATCAATATATCATATACATGATTAAGCTATAGGCCCTACAATTACTTTATGAAGGAACTAGCATGACTTACTTATGAAAAAAATACTTGATATAGAGTCGGACACTGTCCGATTTATGATCAAATCAATGTAATTTCGTTGCCCGACTTACGACCAAACAAGGCCCGTTAAAAATGTCCTTCTACACAAAAAATATTCGTTTTTGTACATAAAACTACCTCATATCTTAATAGTAACACTACGAATTTTGTACACATTTGTGTTTTAGTATTTTGCTGTACACGCAAGTCTTATTTCTGAACAGGTGAAAAGAATGAATTCCTAAAAATCTTACCTTTTTCCGTTTCAAAGTTGCCGCTGTTGTTCACTTTTTGCCATTCTCTATCCAGAGTTGTCGTTCCTGCTACGCTACACAACATCTCTGTCAACTCTCAGTTTACAAGATTCTTGTAAAACTTAGAAACAGTAAAACAAATGTACTTAAAATTGCTTTAATTATTGTAAATATCAATAAAGACGAAAATAAATCACACATTTCAAATCAATTCTCTCTTAAAAATGATTTTACCCCCCATTTCTTGGAGAACTATTTTGCGGAGGTAAACATTAAAAAGTTAAAAACGATCACAAATCATTTTTAAGAGAGAATTGATTTGAAATGAGTGATTTATTTTCATCTTTATTGATATTTACAATAATTAAAACAATTTTAAGTAGATTATTTTTACTGTTTCTAAATTTTACAAAAATCTTGTGTAATGAGCGTTGACAGAGATGTTGTGTAGCGTAGCAGGAACGACAACTCTGGATAGAGAATGACTTTTTGCAAGTAGGCGTGGTCAAAGACCTGAAAAACGTGACATATAAGGGGAGATAAGAAACAGCAGATTGGAGCTCCGGGATTGCGGTGCAATCGTTGATAAATAACTTTAAGTTTGAGCAAATAATCAAAAATACCTCACAATATCGTCCGACTTACGATCCAGTCCGACTTTCGACCACTCTACCCTAATAGTTATATTTTCCTGCAATATCAGTAAAGCTCGACATTTCTTGTTACAAATAGTACATAAAATATGTAAGATGAGTAAAACAGACAAATATTTCCTCACAGATTAGCTTCCATAATTTATAAATATAGTTTTATATAGGTATGCCATAACTGCGATTAAGATTACTTCACTTGTCATATCACCATATGTATTTTAAATATGCAAATTCTTCCTATTTAATTAATATGACTAAAAACACAAATATCTCTTTCAGCAATTTTTGGCAGTAACATTTTTTTATATTTATTGTCAAGCTAAAAGAAATGTAAAATAGAAGCAACAATCATAATTTTTAGTTAACAATTAACAATGATTAACTGACTTCTGTCCAACTTTAATAATTGTCATAAGACATTTATAAGGAATCCTCACTGCTTTTTAATCTTTAACATATATATGTTCAAGTGTCAAGTTACTTCTACAAAGTCCAAGGGTATTTTATTTCAACTGGAGACAATTCAGAAACCACTTATCATAGTTGGAGAAAACCTTCATTGTGATTGGTTGTCCAAGTTCTCATCACGGTGTTTAATGTCCGAAAGTGGTTGTTTCATCAATAACAAAACCCCTTTGGCTCTTTGTAGAAGTTCACTTTTCGAACCGGCAACAAGTTCTCCACGTGAGCGAAGAAAATCTTTCAATTGTTTTACTTTAAACTGATCGAGATCGGCAATTGACACGTCCATACAATCGGTTGTTTACATTAACGACTGAACAGAGGAAAGTCATACTCACCGGAAGTCGTAAAACACAGAAGAGCTCCAATTCGACAAGGGAGGTAACAACGGTTATCGGACTGGACTATACTCCTTAGATAATGCAAAGGCAACCTGTGTAATGTGGAATGAGACAGATTGTAATAGAGGGTAAAACAAAATCGCTTCAAGTCTTTTGCTGTATCTCAGATTACCTTCAACAACAACTGCAACCCTTTTACATGGAGATTTAACTATTAACAATATAAGAACAATTGATCAAAAATATTTAGAACCCGAACACACCGAAATGCTGTGGAGGCTGCCAAAAAATGAATTTCAGCGTTTGTACCAAGTCAGTGGAATAATATTGTCAAAATAGCGAGAAAAAGGAAAACCATATACAGTGGTACCACTAAAATATACTGACATTGTAGACTTCAAAGATGACTCAAGCAAAATATTTCCACTTTCATTAATGGAAAAATCAGTGGTAAAAGGGTGAAATTGTTAGAAATCAAATGGAAACATGATCCAGACAGTATTTATTTTAAAGCATGAATTTGACGAGGAGTTTCACTACATAAAAATCAAAGCAAATGTGGGGAGTGAAAAAAAATATCTGAATTAGAAAGTCCAGAATTTCATATTGTTTTATTAGATCTGAAATATTGTTATGAAAACAAAACACCCATATCTGATACAAAGAACAAAAAAGATATGTTGGCCTTATGTAAAGATGGAACAACTCCAGAAGAGTTCCACTCATATTATAACAATACACCTTCCTATTCTAGTGTGGAAGATGTGCTTCCAGAGCCAGATCTTTACCATGAAATGGATGATGAGTAAATCTGAGTATTTACTGGATGGATTAATATTTTTAGCTCAGTAACTATATATCAAAAGTGAATTATTATCATGTATTATTCACAAAAAAGTAGAATTGTATTAAAAATTTATTTCTTACATCGTCTGTAATCTGTTTATAGTTTGAGGGTTAACTCGTGATTAGCAAATAGTAAGTTATTATATATAAGCTGTATGGTGTTTCACATCTGATTTATCATGATGTAAGCATGGTATAAATGATTGTTGAGCAATACTGCAGCTATTTCATATTGATTTACAAGAAAACAATGTTTGTTCAGAAAGAAATTACAGATTTAATTGTGCTTACTTATTATGACCTATTCTACGTGGGAACCTTTTCTTGGTACGAGTCAATATATTACAGTCTCTATACCAGTATCCTATAATTTCTCGTTGCTTCATGGAAGTAAACGTATCTTTGAATGACTAACCGTCAATCTTAAGGTCAATGAATAGCTATTTTAATTCTTATGACTTTGTTAAAATGTTTACAAAAATATTCATAATTCCAAAAAAACATTATTAAATATAAACAAATATAGAATATATAAAGACATTTATTTGTGGCGGTTCTTAATATTGACCACCTTTACAAAGCCTTAAGTGAATGTTCTTGGCACAGAATAACACTTCCACACAATTACTTAAGGTCGTAAGTGTACTTGCATACACTTTAATCTGTTATTAACTACAAAGATGCTTACAGTTAATTTGTTGTATGTATACTTACAACTGAAAAGAATTCTGAATACACAAATACAATGGAAGTTTGAAAGTCGTAAGTGCACTTACTATGTTTTTTCATTGTTTTTACTTATCATTTTTAAATTGTTAAAAGGTCGTAAGTGACAAATTAATGATTTATTTAAAAAATACAAACGGAAATACCATTATTCCAAATTAAAAGTACAGAGAGTCAACCAAGGTCTTCCTATGTCAAATTTCAATTGAATATGTTGTACCAAAAAAAAAATTCTGACTGACCAAAACCTTTAACTTCGATTTTCTCAAACCTACAAAATGTGCACTTACGACCTTCTGGCATTAACCCCTCGATATGGCTTCCATGAATTATTTCGATTCTAGTATGTAAAAATTGGTAAAATATAGTTATAAATGGTCGATGACGTCATAAATTACAATGGGTGTTGGTATATATTATGGGACGAAGTCCCAACTATGGTAGAAATAACAATTTTTTTCTAGATACTAATGACTAAATTTTCATGCACCGGAAATGACATACCGGAAGTCAATACATGGTTAAATCTGTGCAGAAAATCGGATGCGGACGTTTCGTAACCTGGTCGTTTCGTACCTAGATCGGGACTTAAAAAACGACGGAAGATTTGGGTCTGGGTCCCCCTATTTGCCCCCTCTTTTAAGAAAATCTGGATCCACCCTCGGTCTACTTTGAAAAAATATTATAGGTCCATATATCCGAGTTAATATTGTTTAAAAAAAAATATTGGACTTCGTCCCAAGTTAGGTAACACCTATTATCATATTATTTTTACCACGGGTTTGGACTCAAAGCGTTTGAAGGACGTCATATTAGAACTATATTGAATAATAAAATTGATAATTTATATATACATGGTAAGTGATATAACACTAATCTCTAGTTTGTAACACATTACTGTGACTGACAGATGGAGAACTGAAAAAAAAATTACTAAGTGAATAAAGAAAACGATTCCAATGCAATCTAATTAGAATTAGATCTTGAATTGCTCCCCCTTTTCTGATATGTAGCATTTGATCTTAAGGAAAAAAAAGGGGGCAATTCAAAATCTAATTCCAATGTTAATTCTACAAATCAATTTAAGAAAGATATATATTTACGGCAAACAATATCATCTCATTAAAAAAGGTTTGCCAAGAAAAATTTCAGAATTATTTTATTTTTGGACAGAAGAAGCCAAGAGACAAGCATTGACTTCTAGCAGCAATGTCGAGGCCATTCAGAATGAAACGTCTGTCAATGGTACAAGTACTGATTCAGAAGAAGAAATTCTGACTTATCGTCTCAAAATTCATGACGCTAATGTCAAGGATGCTGGCAAGTGGAAATGTGAAGTCAAGGACAAATATGGATCAGCATCTACATCTTGTAATTTGGATGTTTTCGGTAATTAAAATTATATTTAAAGAATTACCTGAAGGTTGTCAAGGTGTGACAGACTTGTAGGAAAATGTACTTTTATTCAAGGTCATTGCAAGTTTTGAATTAATATTCTGTAAACCCGATTACATGTAACCCGATACATTATGTACAAAATAGGGAGACTTGCTAGTCTCAATTTCTAGACAATTTATATGTGACATCCTTGTTTTAGCTCACCTGGTCAAAGGCCTAGTCCTATAATATAAGCCTTCGTAGGTTCATATTGTCTGCTTTACACGTTTTCATCGGATATTTTCATTTTCTATTATTGCTGAACCAACTGTAATCACGGGCGAGATGGAAAAAGATTTGTCAGCGGAGGATTGAAATGTTGGATTATGAACATATTTTTGCAAGAAAATTGTGGTAAGAGATTATTTTCATTCATTTTTAGGTCACTTCATTAGTCTTGGCAGTGGGTAATAAATTTGAAACTTTGCTACGAGAAAATAGCGACTACCGAGAAGACTTCAAGGCGGGTTCAGCAATAATAGAAAATGAAAATATCCGATGAAAACGTGAAAAGCAGACAATATGAACCTACAAAGGCTTATATTATAGGACTAGTCAAAGGCCATATGAGCTTTTGCCATCGCGTGGCGTTCATCGTCCTTAAGTTAACATTTCACATTTTAATCTTTTTCTGCAAAACTGCTTAACCAAACTTGGCAGCGATGGTCATAGGGTGAGATTCAAATGTCTACAATCTAAGTTAATTATCCCTGGGAAAGGGCTATTATGGGTCTAAAAGGGAGAAATTAAGGAAATTTTTAAAACAATTGTTCTCAAGAACCAGCAATAGAAATGTTGCATTTTGTATACTGTTTAGCATTAAATTATGATATATTTAGATTTGTACAAGCGAAAGTCCCAATGTCTATTGGGCCCGAGCTTGTGGATCCAAATTGCAAAAAAAAAAAATTTTTTTTAAA
The DNA here is from genome assembly GCA_002080005.1 of Gigantidas platifrons. Classification (NCBI taxonomy): domain Eukaryota; kingdom Metazoa; phylum Mollusca; class Bivalvia; order Mytilida; family Modiolidae; genus Gigantidas; species Gigantidas platifrons. Next base: position 953,624 of record MJUT01061983.1, read on the forward strand.
ACCCCAAAAAAACCAATGATTTTCTTTCAGAACCAGTATAATTTTGGCCATTGTGTTGTCTGTTCTTCTTCAAGGATACTGATTACTCCTTTGGTATCTTCAAACTCTTCTTGTAATACAATGTGCAAGTATAAATGACATGAATAATCATTTTGATTCACAGATTCAAGCTGGAACAAATGAAAACCCCATATCTGTGGGGTCCGTGCCTTTAGAGTCCAAAGTTTTACATAGGCTGCATTAGAATAAAATTTAGAACATAATTCGCAAGAAATAGGAGTGAACATCTAATTCCTTCCGATATTTAGATGTAGATCTGTACAAAGCAAGGTCCCAAAGTCTTGGGGTCCAAAGTTTACAATCGGGAAATAACAATAAAATTCTTAAGAGCCAACCATTGAAATATAAGTATAAATGACATGATGTACAGATTCAAGCTTGCACAAATAAAGACACCAGGGTGAGTGGTCTTCTTGTCTTTGAGATCTTCATTTGGACTTCATTACAATAAACTTCAAAATATATTTCACATTAACTAGGAATGTTCTTCTCAAATGAAGACTTATTCTAGTACAAAAGAAGGATACAGGTTCTATTGAGTCTGAGTATTGCTGGTCTAAAATTTTATATGTGCTGTTAAAGGGAAACTTAAAAAAAAATTATGGAAATGTTTTGTCCTGGGACACAGTGCCTTTATATTTTGTATGAATGACATCACATTGACCTTGACCTTTGATATCAATGTAAAAATAAGTTCATTTTTATTACTTTGTACCTTTTTTTTTGTGGATTGTACTAACTAGCCTCATTTTATTTGAGGGATATACACTACAGTACATGAAGTGTCAAAATATTTGAAATCCAACTTTGGGAAATATCATTTTTTTAAAACACCTAGCAACCCTACAGTTCTGAAACCAGAAGAATAATTGCTATGACATGGAATAAATGTTAGTAGAAAACAATGAAGGGGAATCAAGAAAGATACATTGACAACATTGGGCACACAAGACACAGGACAAACAAAAAACAAAAAAAACAGGACAGAGAAAAACTGATGAAAAAAAAAAGACAAGCAACACAGACCCCACAGTATTTCAACATATATACATTTAACAGATGCTAAGATATACAATAGTTCCATAAATCCTCTTTACCAAGTGAGATTCTAGTTTTTGCCAAATTCAAATCCATTTAGATATGCATCTTAGATTCCAAACAAATTAAATTAAATTTCCTGCTTCCTTTAAGTAACCCTTCTCTCATTCACAAGTAGTTTTAAATATAGGTTTGATTTGCTGTTATATCAGAATTATATATACAGATAAAACATAATCTTGTTGAGATTTGGCTCTTTTAGCTATTTTTTTGTTTGTTTTGTATCCTCCTTCAAGAAGAGTACAAACAAAAAATAGCACAGAGAGCCAAATCTCAACAATATTAGATAACATATAACAATTCTGAAAACAACATCCAAACATTCAAGTCATAATACATGTATATGATGTGTACATTTCTTTAATATGTTTTTTTTTAGATTCATCTCCAGCTCAGGAGGAACCCAGATTTTTGATGGCCTTGAGAAATGTGACTGCTCTAGAAGGTCAAAGTGTAAAACTGATTTGTAGGGTCCGGGGAATACCACTGCCAAAAATAGTTTGGTATTAAAATTTCTAATATTTGTATTGTGACTTAAGCAGATGTTGTAATAAAAAAAAGTTGTTTTTTGAATTAACCAACATTTTTAATTTTATAAATTTATTGTATAAAAGAGACAAATTTCATGTGCAACCCTCTTCATAAATTGTACTCCTGCAATGTACTTGCCAGTTGGGAATCAACTATGATTAATTTACAAAAAAAGAAAAACATGATAATTATTGTTAGGATTTATAGTTGGTTAATGACCCCTTCAAAAATTATTTAATTATATGGTGGCATTCAGTTTATATTCATAGAGGAAAGCAGAGTAATTAGAGAAAACCACAGACATACAGTACAGTCTGATAAATCACTGTGATAGACGTATCACTCTTCTTAGTGATACTGATCTATCTTTTGGTCTGTTTAACCTATTTACTTATATTGATATGCCTTATGGGTGATAGATAGTAAGTAACACTCTAAATATAAAAGAAATTTTGAAAATATACATATTAAATAGAACAAAATGATATATATCCAAATCATCAAGATGAGTGATATGTCTATCACAGTGATTTATCATGGTATGTCTCTGACTGTACTGTACCACAAGTCAATGACATTACATTTACATGTATCATAATAGACAGAGGTAAAATATTTGTGGTTTGGCAGGAATTCCAAAGAAAAGTTTGGTTTTTTTTTACTAGTTTTACTAATATTTTTGTATTAAAGTAAGCTTTTAGAGAAAACAAAATTTGCCTAACAACCCATTTCAGAAATTGTCAGTTGGGTTATATCAATATCAAACAATATTTAAGACTGGACTAAAGTTATTTTTATACTAATGTTTCTCCAACTCCAACCAAGCAGTTGATTAGAAAAAAAAATTGACTTTTGAAATTCAGTGCTGTTATTATACTGAACTGTTGTGTTTTTTCAACAGGTATAAAGATGATACTCCAATACCTAAAGATGATTACAGTTACCAAGTTCTCTACTTAAAAGATGGGACCATAAGTTTAGAAATATTTTATCCCAAGGCGGACAAAGATGCTGCTATATTTAAATGTGAGGCACAAAATGAAAAGGGCGTTGCCACTTCAGAATCGAAAGTCACAGTTATTTCTAAAAGTAAGCATAGAAGAAATATTTTAATATAGAATTATTGGAATGATTTGGTCAAACACTTTAAATGCGATTAAATTGGTACTTTCATGGTGGGCTGTCGTGGTCGTGATCGTATGGTAGTTGCAATCAGTGCCTATCACAACTAAAGTTGTGAGTTCGAATCCTGATCAGGCGAGGTGTAATCGATACAACTTTATGTGATAAAGCTTGTCAGTGACTTGCCACAGGTCGTTGGTTTTCTCTTAGTACTCCGGTTTCCTCCACCAATAAAACTGACCGCCATGATATAACTTAAATATTGTTGAAAGTGGCATTAAACACCATAACCATAACCCAGTGAACATGTAACTTTCATAACAAAAGAATCTTATATTAATTTACATAGAGATCCAAAGTACATGTACAAGATAATAATTAACTGCCTCTGTGGTGTTGTGGTTATACTTGCCTAGGGGAGTGTGGTGTATTTGTGGGATTGATCCTAAGACGGGTCAAACCACAGACTATTAAATTGGTATTTGTTGCTTTTCCACTAAACACACAACATTGTGGATTAAGAACAAAGACTAGTTAACTTGGAGTCAAAATAATGTGTCCGAGTTGAGAGACATGTCTATCTTTGGAATGGTAAGTGAGCTAGTCTTAATGAAAATTCAACTCAGGGTGATGGTCTAGTACAAAGCACACATCATCATCATCTCATTAAAAAATAACTTGTTCTCACCATGATACAGCTGAAATATTGCTCACTTGATGTTAAATAAGAACCCCTCGCATGCTCAGTAAGTAAGATTGTACATGTGCCATTAAGTCTAATATATTCCTGAATTATTTAGCAAAAAATAGATAACCTTTATTGCTAGGGATCTAGTCAATATTTACAATGTAATGTTTAGTAAGACATTGCTGAAAAAATTTGTTATCAACAACTACAGGTTTAAGAAATGAATTTTTCAGATTAATTTCAGAGGCTTCACAGCTACAAAAATAAAAAGTTACTAGTAACTAAATGTGCTAATGCTAAAATGCAAAATATGAAATTGTTCAATTATATAAAATAAAAACTTCCTTTGAGCAGCTTAGAATAAACTTAATAGAGCTTTCATCTGAAACTTTGATTTCTTTTAATTTATAAATACTAGTAACTCAATCTTATATATTTTTTCTCAATAGATAGGGGAGATTCATTGTCAAGGGACCAGTTATTAAGTTTCTCCAGATACAGTAGAGCCAGAAGTGAAACACGGTGTTCATCAAATGAATCACGTTCATCAACTCGTGCAGCCAGTGAAGCTCGTTACTCGAACTCAAGTTCTACACCATCAACGAAAAGAATAGAAGATTTCTATTTGAGTGGAAGCTCCAGAAAAAAATGGAGTTACAATGACGTAGATGACAACTCTAGTATCTATGATATTTATAAACCAGGGTATTCTCCCCTTAAATTTCTTTCTTCTCACGAGAGTGAACCAGTAATGAAGCTGAAAGTGAAATGGGGATCTGATGAAGAATTTTATTTTCAAGAAAATCTGAAAAATAAATGTTGTAATGAAGGATCCCGTTTGTACCTGAGTGCCTACGTAATTGGCAAATTGCCATTATTTGTGCAGTGGTACAAGGACAGTAAGCCATTACCAAAGAACATATATGAAAGACATGGTATAAGGGTAAGCACATTATAACTAAACCGTAGTTTCCTGGAAATAATGTCAATTATCAATTATAGCATAAAACTGGCATAAAAAGAAAGAAAAAATAGTCATATAGTATGTTTGATTGGTTTAGTTTGATTCATGGTGTTTAATGCCACTTTCAAAAATACTTCAGTTATATTGTGGCAGTCAGTTTTATTGGTGGAAGAAACCAGACTACCCAGAGAAAACCACCAAACTTTCGCAAATAATTGACGAACTTTATCACATTATGTTGTATCGAGTACACCTCGCTATGAACAAGGTTCAAACTCACAACTTTAGTGGTGATAGGCACTGATTGCACAAGTAGTTGTAGATCCAACTACCATACCATGACGGCCCCTGACGGACTTGGGAAGATACTTGGATTATGGAATATGTGTGTTTTTAATATCAACTACTATTTGCAACAGTATCTCACTTATATCAGGGTAGCTTGTTGTTTTATTTGTGGAAGAAAGCAGAATAGCTGAAAAAACCTCAGTCATCTACAATCTTTTCCACATAAGTATCAAATACACCTGGAAATGGACGGGAATCAAATTTGTAAACTTCAGTGGCGATTGTTGCAAACTGCATTGGTTATTGTAACATGTTTGAGGTCCAGGGACCTTCACTTAAAAGGCAAATGATATACATCCAGTAATTTTTGTTTAATAATACCAAGTTAGCAATTTTTTCAGCTATATCATGGCCAGAACAAGTTACATTTTAATGAGATGATGATGAATGTTTTTGATTTTTATAGTGCTAATTCAATGAACCAATGGTCGGCAGATAGAAATATCTTTTTTTTATCAATTATTATGATATATTTAGTTATTCATTTAAATTTTTCTTCATTTTTGTGGCAGTCTAGAGCTGGGCACCTCAGTTTAGAGATACCCTGTACAGAATTAGAGGATACTGGAGATTACTTGGTTGATGTAAGAAATGAACAGGGGAGAATTAATTCATCATGTTACATTCAAATAGAGCGTAAGAGTTATTTAATGTTCTAAATAAACGTAGGAGAATACCGAAGGGGCAATAAAAAATTGACAATCCAGAAAAACTGGTAACATACGAAGAAAAACACTACACAATATGTGTTGGACACCACCATATGCAAACAAACACAAATAATGTAAATAATACAACCAACTGGAGGTAAAGACGAACAGAACATCGATTTTATGCAGAAATCGTAACAGACATCAAATCATTAACCTTCTAAAGGGAGATAAGTCACTGAAGTTTAACCTACTAAAGGGAGATAATTTACAGAAGTTTCTCATTGCCATACATGTGTATACAGATTTAATCCCAAATCTAAAGCTTAATTGGATGTACACAAAACCTGTTCATTTTGAAACTTTTACTTCATTTCTATATTATAACAGATGTTTTTGAAATAGCAATGAAAAAAACTGTCTTTGGTTGATTATGAATATTTTTCAACTTAAGAAACTAAAGCTTTAAAAATTATTATTTTGTCTTGTAACCTATGAATACCAGACATTCCTTCATTTTATTCCAAATATGCATAACACATCAGTGAAACCCATTATGATTTAGACCACTTTTTATAAAGTCGAAAATGAATTTGGGGTGAAGTGGAATTGATGGCTATATATAGAAGTAGGAAACTTGTTTTTTATGGAGATGTATGTTTGATTTTCACCATTTGAATCTTGAAAATAGAAATTAAAAGTGTTAAAATAGCCATTTTTATTCAGCTGGGTGAGGTGGACCAAATTAAATATTTATTTGAAGTAGAGTGAGTGAGTGATTGTTGTTTAATGCCAACTCAGCAATTTTTCAGCTATATTATGGCAAGAACAAGTTAATTTTCAATGAGATGATGAGTTGGATTTTCATACTGCTAGCTCACTGAAACAACAGTCCGTGGATAGACATGTCGTTCCACTCGGAAACATTATTCTGATTTCGAGCTAACCAGTTTTTGCTCTTACTCCTTAATGCTGCATACTTAGTGGAAAAGCAACAAATACCAATTTAATTTTATAATTATTGGTTTGACCCGACCGGGGCTCGAACCCACGATCTACCACACTCGAGGCAAGCACGCTAACCATTACATCATTGATGAACCCACGATCTACCACACTCGAGGAGAACACTCTAATCATTACACCACCGATGAACCCACGATCTACCACACTCGAGGCAAGCACGCTAACCATTACATCATTGATGCGGTTATATTTGAAGTAGACATATTGTTGTAAAAAAAAGCAAAGAATTGCATCTAACCAAATCTGCACAGAAATGCACATTGATTTGGTCTTAGCAAACAACTAACTAAACAACAGTTTACTAGCAACTGTCACTGGATTAAGAAATATGTTCATTTTAAAAAAGTAAAACAAATCGTCATTAGGAATAGATGTACATGTATATATAGTTTGACTTTTCTCTATCTAATACAGACCTCAATAGTTAATACAAAAAGAAATAAAATGTATTTTTATGTTTAAATTATTGATATACAATTTTTTTTACAGCTAAATATAAACACAAGATAGACGCTGAAACGCCAACTTTTGTAGAAGGAATTCATCATGTCCACGTCAATGAAGGACAAACAGCAACATTCCAGATTATAGCTAGGGGAAATCCTCAACCAGGAATAACATGGTAATAGATTCTGACTTAGGATTAGTCCTACAATATAAAACTGTGTATGTTAAACAATACCTAGAGGAAATCCTCAACCAGGAATAACATGGTAATATATTCTGACTTAGGATTACTTTTAATGTGTTTTTTTTGTGGGAAACACGTTTAAAAAAAGCTGAAAAAAACACCCCAAAAAACGTTAACAGTAAACTATTGGAAACGTACAGAGTCTTATATTGTAGAACTAACTTAGGCCATAAAAAGTTAATTTCTTGGTTCTCAGGCCCGCCCGCATGTGGAAATTCGTCGCCGCATTGCCGATTTTATTGCAAAAATAGTCCAAAAAAAAAAAATTAAATGCGGTAGCGCTGTCCGTACGGAAAAAACAACTGCATCCGTTTTTTCTCTTATATCGCGTGGTCGGTGAAACACTTTAAAATGCATCATGCTTAAATGAGATTTAAAGCATCGTTATGACAATGTATAAATAAAAAACGTGTTTCCGTTTGACATTTAGACAAAATGTCGATCGTTTCTGTGCAAATTCGGCACAAATGTTTGCCACATTTTTACCAGGGAACATAATAGGGGGCTTCTCCGAAGCTTGTACCTTATTGGAATTGTTTACGGAGATAAAAAATGGTACGTTGGGACCAGCAGATTGGACGTTTCCATAAAAATTAACCACTTATGATGTTTCTGCCACCATCGGAAGAAATAAAATTGAAATTTTCAATAAAGTAATGAAAAGATTTATACATTGCCATATTTTTCACACAAAAAAAAAAGAAAAAATGCCTCCCTCGTCACTTTTTACAGCAGTAAAAGGATAAAAAAAAATGTCGCCCTCCCTCATCAATTTTGACAAAAAAGGGCCCGAGAACCAAGTAATTAATTTTGCATGGCCTTAGGACAATTTATCAAAAGTATTGGTTTGATGTTTTTCTTACTTCCCACCAATACTACTTATAAAGGTACACTTTCATTCGTAGAGTCTTTTAAATAAATTTTGTGTACCGGTAGTTTATAAAATATGCATTGAATTGACATTTTATGTCCTCATTTAAGATTCAAATTTTCCTGATTTGAGTTTTGATATCCACATGTTATGAATGTCATTTGAAGTATGATTATCATGGATGGATCCAGACACTTGCAAAATAAGGGGCACTACTACATTCTTTGCTCTGAATGGATGGGCCTGGATCAAAATTTGACAAAAAGGCAAATTCTCAAAATTTTAGAAAAGGAAAAAAAAAAAAACAAATAAGAGGGACCTGAAACCCCAGGCTCCTCCACCCCCTGGATCTATCCACCTATGCAGTTTATCTGCACATTTCAAATTTGGTCACAGTGGAGAGTACCCATGGAACCTTAGTTTTAAATGTTTATTAATGCTGTCCAATTAAAATCTGTATAGATAGGTAACAGTATTCACATCGTCAGAAACCCACGGCTGATTACGCTTCGTTCCTCACTTCAGAAATGAAGCGTAATCAGCCATAGGTTTCAGACGATGCAGTATTCATTAATTAATCATCGATTTGCTTCAAATATGACACTAATAATTATTATATTTTTTTATTTATTCAGGTTTAAGGATGGCAGGCGTATTCAGATGACAGAGAAGATTACTATCCACAATGGAAAGAAAGGAGGCAGTATCTTAATGATCCATTCTTGTGACTTCTCTGATATGGGTCTTTACAAGGTTGAAGCTCATAACTATGCTGGAAGATGTTATGGATCAGCAAAACTTATAGTATTTGGTTAGAGTTTAATTTATCATGTAAAATATGTCCTTATACTATCTGTTACACAGTCACTATTCTCTCAACCAGAGCCTTTTTTTTAAATGTAGGATGCACTTTTATAGCAATAGGGAACTAAAATTTAACCTTTAGGGAGAGGGTGGGGGGTGCTATGTTTTTTGTTTTTTTTTGGAAAAAAAATTTTGTTGTCAAATTTTATAGAAAAAATATATTGCCCTGGAAGATGCATACAAAATGTAGATAGATATCAGACCCTGCAGTTTTTGATAAGACATTTTGGTAAAATTTGAAGAAAAATTACTGAATTCTCATGAGAAAAAAAAACCAATAATCTGATTTGTGTTTCATATGAATAAAATGTTCTGGCTTAGGGGAAAAACATAGCCCCTCCATTAAGATAATTAGTAAAGTTATATTATAGACAAAATACTGCACTTTGGCACAGACATGTTACATCATAAAACAGTTTTCCGTTACATATGATTGTTATACAATATCGGTTTGCGGAAAAAATATATTATTTTGCCATCTTAATTTTTTTTTATAGGACCTCAATTCTTACAATTGTGAAGGATTAATTTTTATTCTGCAATTTGCACTTATTTTTGAGTTATGATTTGATGTCATACATGGAATTGGTTTTTTTCTTCAGAATCTGGTGTAAGGTTTGAATGTGAAGAAGATGGTGAATTCAAAATAATAAAGAGAAGAAGTTCCTTGAGAAGTGAGGATGCCAATGAAGATGTGATCATTTCAAGTAGAAAGATGCGAATTAGTCATGAAGATGAAAACCTGAGGTCAGGGATCAGCAAATATGATAGACATGCAGAAACAACTCTATCGACTAGGAGGTCTACCAAATTAGAAAGCAGGTCAAAGGTCACAGGGCTGGATGAAGTTGACGTGGATTTAACAAGCGGTAAGAACAACAAGAAACTTTCAAATGGAGAATTAGAAAATTATGAACTTATTAGTAAGGTCAAAAGTTCAAAGGTCAATGAGTCAGCCAATATTGGAACATCTGTTACCAATAGAGAAACACTTACACAAACAGGTGAGAAATTGGCAAAGACTGATACCGTTCAAGACTCATCACTAACAGACCAAGATCAAAGTATGAAGGTGAACAGCAAGTTATCTGAGAGAATGGACAAAGTACAAACTGAAGATTTGCAAATGAAATCATCAAACAGTTCGTCATCAGAAATTACAAATACCACAGAAACAGAAAACATTTCAAAGGGCATTAAATCCACAGAAAAATCAGAAAGTTCTGAGATTCAAAGTTCAACTTCTATTACAGCATCTAAGACAGACAATACAACAGAACTTTCAAGTTCACTTGAAACTATTAGCGTAGATAAGTCAATGGTGAATCTTGAATCAAGTACATCATCTGAAGACTTAAAACTATCAAGGAAATCATCAAAAATTGAAGATGAAAGTTCTGAGTTCAAAAATAGAAATTCTACAACTACAGATGAAACAGATGCAAAATCTACAGACACTGTCATAACAGAATCTAAAGAAAACTCAAAGGTTAAAATTGAGGCTGATGAAAGTATGTCAACAAAAAAGACAGATATGAAGAGGCGTGTTTCAGAAGATGTTTTAGTGGAGTCTACTTTGAATGGAAGGTCATGGGTCATGTTTGATAGCATGGACATTAAAAATAAAAGTGAATTGTCTTCAAAATTGACAAATAATGGTAAAACAAATAAACGAAAAAATTCAAAAGAAGTTGCAGAAAGTTTTGAAAAATCTATTATCAAAACAGAAAAAGCAGAATCCCAAAATTCCAAGGATACTAATTCCTTAAAATCAGACCAACAAAAAGAAATACCAGCACAAAGAAGAAAGAAAAGTGTTACGAATGAAAGATCTGAGGTCAAGGTTACAGATGATGGGGCTAGTCTGATGAAAGAAAGTTCAAATGGAGTACAGTCAAAGGTTAAAGCAGAGTCTTTAAGGGTCAGTGATTCAGTTAATGATGCAGTTGGTGTAAACATAGAGGGAAACACAGAAAGTTCAGAGGTTACGAAAGCTGCTGATGATAAATATAGAAGAACAGAGGCAAAAACTGAAAATACTGAGCTCAAAATTTCAGCTAACGTGGAAGATAATATAAAAGAAGAAGTTGATGTAAAACTAGAAAGTGTAAAGGCCGAAAGTTCAGCTAAAGTGGAAAATAATATAAAAGAAGCAGTTGATGTAAAACCAGAAAGATCAAAGGTCGAAAGTTCAGTTAAAGTGGAAAATAATATAAAAGAAGCAGTTGATTTAAAACCAGAAAGTGCAAAGGTCGAAAGTTCTTCTCATGTGGAAAATAATATAAAAGAAGCAGTTGATGTAAATCCAGAAACTGCAAAGGTCAAAAGTTCCGCTGAGGTGGAAAATCAAATAGATAAAGTAGCCAAAATAGAAGTAAAATCTGAGATAAAAACAGAAAATACAAAGGTCAAAAGTTCAACTGTTGTAGAAGATCAAATAGAGAAAGTAGCTGAAGTAGAAGTAAAATCTGAGATAAAAACAGAAAATACAAAGGTCAAAAGTTCAGCTGTTGTAGAAGATCAAATAGAGAAAGTAGCTGAAGCAGAAGTAAAATCTGAGATAAAAATAGAAAGTACAAAGGTCAAAAGTTCAGCTGTTGTAGAAGATCAAATAGAGAATGTAGCTGAAGCAGAAGTAAAATCTGAGATAAAAACAGAAAATACAAAGGTCAAAATTTCAGCTGACTTGGAAGATAAAACAAAGAAAGTAGCTGAAGTAGAAGTAAAATCGGAGATGAAAACGGAAAATTCAAAGGTCAAAAGTTCAGCTGACGTGGAAGATAAAACAGAGAAAGTAGCTGAAGTAGAAGTAAAATCGGAGATGAAAACAGAAAATACAAAGCGTTCTAATGATGTGGTAGATCAGCCAAAAGAAATTGCAGCTAATGTAAGCAACACTGAAGCAACATTATCTAGTGAAGAAAATATTTCTAAAGACAATCCTGCTCAAAGCTCAGAGAACAATCCATTGAACAAGGAAAGAACAAATGACACATCAAAGGTAAAAGTAGACAGAGAAATCAATGAAAAATCACTTGTAAGAACAGACAACTTGGTGGCTAATGAGCATGAAGCTGAGATTACGACAGAAGAAAATAATGTAACAGAGGAAAAGGAAACTATTTATACAACACCTCCAAATATTGTTAAATATTTACCTAAATTAGTGGAATTGAAAGATGGAGAAAAACTACAGCTGCAGTGTCTAGTATCTGGAGAACCAAAACCAAAAGGTAAAAAAATACTCTTGTTTTTTTTTATTTATTTTTTTTTGTTGTTGTTTTGTTTTGTTTTGTTTTGTTTTTTTATTTATTTGTGAACAAAAGTTAGAGAATACTAAAGGGAAAATCAAAAAAGGACAATCCAAAGAAAATTACAACATAGACAAAAACAAAAAAAATAAAACAAAATCACAACACAATATGTGTTGGACACCATTATATGCAAACAAAGACAAATAACTTAAATAAGACAAGCTCCCTCCTACAAATTGATTTCTAATTATGCAATAGTTAACTAATTAATAATAATTGATCAAATTAAACATACAATATTATTTCATTTACTTTAGTAATATTAATCAACTTATCTGTCACAATTGTTCCTAAGAGGTGGCAGTCATGGTCGTGATCATATGGTAGTTGGATTTACAACTACCTATGCAATCAGAAACTAATGTTTTGAGTTTGAATCCTGCTCATGGCGAGGTGTACTTGATAAAACATTATGTGATAAAGTTTCTCAGTGACTTGCAGCAGGTCGATGGTTTTCTAATGGCTCATTCTGATAGGGATGGAAGGGAATATATAGTACTGATTGTTGTTTAGCACCAACTCACCAGTTTTTCAGCTATATCATGGCGAGAACAAGTTAATTTTCAATGAGGTGATGACGACGTCCACTTTGTTCTAGACCAACATGCTGAGTTGGATTTTTATAGTGCTAGCTCACTGAAACAACAGTCTGCTGGTAGACATGTCGCTCCACTCAGACACATTATTCTGATTCCGAGCCAACCATTCTTTGCTCTTACTCCTTAAAGCTGTGTGCTTAGCAAAGAAGCAACAAATACCAATTTTATAATCTTTGGTTTGACCTGATCTGGGCTCAAACCCACGATCTACTGCAATCAAGACGAGCACGCTAACCATTACACCACCGATGCGGTTGGGAAGGTATATGAACATACATGTATATACAATATATTATCTAAACCTAAAGAAAGGTTTGAGTTATGTAATGAACAAGACAAAGGCAGAAAATGTCAAATACATTTATGATATACCTGTTGAAATAAAAATTAAGACACATTCTTTCTAAACTTTATACAGAAAAAGGAATAAACAAAAATGTTCATACAAAGGGAAGATAATTCAAGTGATGTGTTTTTCTGTTACTATATTGATGGTTCATTGGTGTTTAATGCAAATTTTTGTAGTATTTCGTAGTATTTCACCTACACCTATATCGTGGCATTTTGTTACTATATTATACTCTAACTTTTCAGTTACTTGGTTGCACAATTCTAAGAAAATATCTTCAGAGAAGAGTTATGTTTCACTCACATCAAAAGCAGAGTATCACAATCTAGAAATACTTGAAACAGATTTTGTAAGGGATTCAGGGACATACACTATTAAAGCATCTAATATATCTGGAGATAAGGAAAGCAATTGTGAGGTTAAGATTGAGGGAAGTTTGAAGAAATCAGAGGAAACAGCAGCCAAAGAAGAGGCAGATCTAAAATTAAAAACTGATCAAAATGGTGTAGAAGAAAAGAGAGATTCTAAACTAGCTGGTGCAGGACTTGATGAAAAGAGAGATTCTAAAGTAGATGATGCAGGACTTGAAGAAAAGAGAAACTCTAAAGTAGATGATGCAGGACTTGAAGAAAAGAGTGATTTGAAATCTAATCCTAAAAGTGTTGATGAGAAGAAACAATCAAAAGAAGATGTTATAGAAATTAAAGGAACAAAGTCTTCTAAAAGGAATGCAGCTGATGAAGAATTACGGTAAGAAGGTTCAAACTTTTACAAATGAAGGGTATGAACACTGACGGACACATTTTTACATAGAAAAATATGTAAATAAATAGTATTCTCAAGAACTGGTTATGCAGTTGCATTTTGGCATGAAGGATCCTTACGAAATTTAAGTTTAGTCGAGATCAAATTAAGTCAAAACCAGGGTCTATGAGGTCCAAACCTTGGGTTGCAATATTTTATCACAATAATTTGCATCAGTTATATCTACAGATAGGAGTCCTACCAAAATATGGATGTAAATGCACATGAGAGACTATCCAACATTATACTTAGACACAATTTAATGTACAGGAACGATACTTTTATTGCTGTTCTACATTTCACAGTCACAGTAGGGTATAACATGTACCCTAAAATGAGTGTGAAACGTCGCCTAGCCTGCAGTTGAACGGTACTCGTAGATAAACGCTAAATCATGTCGTCTTTATGTTATTTGGTGTATAGCATTTTTTTCCCAGATAGGGAGTAATATAATACATATTTTAATTCTGTTTTCAAAAAGATTCAGTTATGTATGTTTCTTCTATCATTTGTAGTTCTCAAGTAGAATACATGTATATATACCAACATTTTTTATGAATGTATGACTGCATCTGTTCATGGAAAACAAAATAGAAATCATTTATTTTGTATTTACATTAGGTCAACCTTATCAACAGGAAGTGAGGAATCTAAAAAAGTACAAGTAGAAGAAGTACAAGAAGTTTCATCAAAAACAGACATGTGTGAGTAACTATATATTGTATCAAAAAAGAAGATTAAAATAACACACACAATCACAAACAAATAATAATACACTTAGAATATACAATGTAAAATAAAAAGGAGGCTGTCATGGTGGTGGTCGTATGGTAGTTGGATTTACAACTACCTATGCAATCAGTACCTATCACCACTAACATTCCAAGTTGGAATCCTGCTCATGGCGAGGTGTTCTCGACACAATATTATGTGATGAAGTTTGTCAGTGACTTGCGATAAGTTGTTGGTTTTTCAGGGCACTCTCGTTGAAATAATGTTTGAAAATACGTTAAACCTCATAGCCATTACCCTGTAAAATTACAGCAAATTGAGTTCATGGAAAAAATTTATCCCTTTACTAAGATATTTTGAGTACTGAAAAATATACACATATTATCAGATTCAGAAGTTCTGCTGTATAATAAAAGGATCATTGTACAGATATTGATAAATATTGTACCTCTCAAGCTTTACAGGGAATAAAGATTTTTCTTTAAATTATATTGGGTATATTGTTCTTAATACATGTACAAGTAAGAATGGAGTTAATTTTTTTTATATAATCCTGATTCTTACACCTCTATTTCTAATTATTATCTAAATTGCTAATTAATATATTATTTAAAACAGGTTTAACAAGTCCATCTTCTTCATTGCAGAAAGGTATAAACCCTCAACCTCCTAGAGAAATTATTCCTTTAGTATTCTCTGTGTTTTGAAAATTCCTATCATCATTGAATATACCATCCATTTTCAATTTTAAAGTTTGTTTGAATCCTGAGATAAAATCTTTGGAAAATTGCTTGATAAAATACATGTAGTGTTGATTTTTATTGGATAATAAATGTACTACTTGTGATTTATAAAGACTTCATTGTCTCCACAATCTAATTAAAATTAGATATTTGTTGTGTTTCCCCCCCCCCCTTATTTTCTTTACCGATACACTAGCATCTAACGACATCACATATGGGGTCATGTCAAAGTTCATATTTTCAACCAGCCAATTAGTGATGAGTCTACTAAATCTTTAGGTATGAAAACAGAGTACACATCAAGAGCTGTTGTTTGATTTGTCAATATATTTAATTGTTTTGCATATAATTGAACTGTCAAAGATAGATGAAAGGTTACATGACATGGCTCCAAATACGCTGTTGAATTATGATGTATTGCTCAAGAAAAAAAAAAGAAAAAAGATACAATAAATATCTACTTTTAATAGATTTTTGTCCCCAGTGCCAAGTATAACCTATCAGTATCGCATGTTTTTAATGTAATATAATTTGTATTTTCCTATTGGTTTCCAGTGATCAAAAGCATGGAATTTTTCAGTGATATTTAGCAACCTTCTGAGATTAAGTGTAGCTTTTTTGTAAGCTCACCATGGTCAGACCAATATGAGCTCTCCCATCACTTAGCATCTGTTGTCTGTTTTGTGCCATCAGCCATTTCTTTTTCATTTTTACATTTTAATCTTTTCAAATAATATTTGACATGAAACATCATGTGATTAATAAATTCAAGATTTTAGGAATGGAGACACCAAGTCTATGGGGTCCAGATCCTGTGGTCTCAATACTTAATACAGTCTACAATTGGGAATAGCTTTAAGAAGTTTATGTACAAGGCGAGTGATACATGCTCATGTGAGCCTCTGGATTCACAAAGTGTTCAATATAAAAACTAAAACTAAAGCTAAAAAATTTCATCAAAGATAGTATATAAAATTGAGAAAATGTAAATTCAAAAGTAGATTATATACTTGGTCAAGCAATTAATTGCTTAAAGGTCAAGTTTGGCAGCTAATGTTTGTAATGAATCATCCTTGAAAAAGCTAAACTCAATTCTGATGGGTTGTTTTGATTGATACATACAACACATTTACTTGCCTGATTTGAAGTATGTGTGATTGCACTTAAATATAACAACAGATTTGAAAAATCTTGTCTGAATTGGTTGATGTTTCTGTAGACAATTTGTTGTTTCCTCTTAATTATTTTTACTTTGGAAAATGTCATAATTTTTGATTTTTTAAAAAAAATCATAATGTTACAAAATTTCTTAAACTTTTGTGAACATTTCTTTAAATTCTTAAAAGGAACTTTATCATTATAAGATCACAGAAATTGTTATTTGTGAATCTATTTATATGACTGTAAAGAGAATTTCACAAATTTACCACTCAACAATTGGTCCAAAATTTCTTACCCATCATTTTTTATCATGAATGTCAAAGTAAGTGACAGTTTACAGTGAAACCTATATAGTATACTGATTCTAAATAAACCAAAATCATGTATAGACTGAACTTCAAGCTCTTGTCCCATTGTCTAACAACTGTTGCAAATTTAATCTGTCTATTAAATAAAGAGAGTTGATTTCAAAGGTGTTTTTGAAATTATTGGCAAATTTTAAAAATTGAAAATATCAGGAACGATAATCAAATGCCAATGTAACCAACTCAACTACACTTGTATTACTGTATCAATGTTATTGTCAACCGAAAATTGGTCAGGTTTAAATAGACTTTACTATTTCAGATACTGTATTACCATTGTATGAAGATGTTTTCACGATTATTTCAGAACCCAGTGGCAGTGCTCACTTTGCTGTACCACTACAGGAGGAATATCATCCAATGGAGAGAGATGAGGATGTCCGACTCTATGTTAAAGTCGCTGGTGAACCTTATTCTCCTGCCAAATGGTAAGACAGCACCTGTCATCTGATATTATGTATTCATTTAATTACCTGGATATCTGTTAAATTAGATTGATGAAACATTGGACATTTGTTGAAACTTAGATTTTATGTTTTTAATATTTTAGTAATTACTCTCTTAGGGGGCTGTCGTGATTGTGATCATATGGTAGTTGGATTTACAACTACCTATGCAATCAGTGCCTATCACCACTAACGTTGTGAGTTCGAATACTGTTCATGGCTAGGTGTACTTGATACAAGAATATGTGATAAAGTTTGTCAGTGGTTTGGTTTTCCCCAGGTATTCCGGTTTCCTCCACCAATAAATCTGACCGCCACTATATAACTGAAATATTGTTATATCGTGGGTACAAATATTTTTTCATTGCATGTTGCAGGATATAGTAGAAGGAACAGTGACTTAAACTGCCTAAATGTTACAGAAGTTTTCAAGAAAAGCTTTCAGAAGCATTCATAAGATTTGTTATCTGGAGTAAACAGTGCAGCAAGATTTAAAATGTCTATTGAAATAAAATAAAACAAATTTCCCTTAGCGTGCAAATTTTACATGTGAGGAATAAGACAAGTGAAATTTTGAAAGGATTTACGGCAATGTTATCTTCTTTATACAGGTTTAAGGATGGTGAAGAACTTGAACAAAGTAGACGAATACTGATAAACTGGGACACTGTAACACAAGAGTCTACTGTTGTATTTCGAAGATTTAAAGTGATTGATCCTGGTGTATATGAATGTGTCATCCTAACTGACAAAGGACCTATTAAAACTAAAACAGTGTTAAATCTTATAAGTAAGCTAATATTATATATATATATCATTAGAAATTATGCAATCTATATTATTGTTTGTCATTTTTGGAAAACAACTTTATTGTTGTTCAACTATTCATATTGATATACGATTATTTTAGCTTATGTCTGAAATTCTTAGAATCGTAATGAAGCATACTGATGTTGAAAATAAACAAAATGTATTCTCAAGAATTTTAGACGCATATTTCTTTTTATCCTGCAATCAGTACATTTGCTGTACAAATATGCTATACGAATAAATTTTTGCTTTATTTGTAGTATACAAATAACTTTTTAAATCTACGAATAACTTTTTTGACTCGCTAAAGCTCGTCTTTCACCCCGTTTCTCAGCCTTGTCAAATAAATTCTATATTCACCATCAATAGATCAATATTGTATATGACTCAGTATACAATTGTAATTGTAATTGGTAATAGGGAAATTCCATAATACAGTAGTCCACCACTTATAAGGATACCATCTCAGTGCATGTGAAATTTGGCGTGATAAGAGGAGTGGTGTACACGTTAAATAGTGAGAGTGGCCTTATAAGTGAGGGACTACTATACAGTGAAACCTTGTGAAGACCTCTTTCATGAGAACACTTTCAAATATCATAGCTCTTCATTGTATTTTTTTTTTTTAAATAAACCACTTTTAGGAGACCACTAGCCATGACAATTTTTAGTGTAATTTGTTTCTTACTTTGAAAGGACAACTTATGTGCAATAAAGACATCATCTTTATATCATCTCATTAAAGGGAGGTTTCATTAATGATGCTGCTTCTTTCATTTTGAAGAAAAAAGAAATTAACTATTTGGAAGGTGATAATTATAATAGATATGAACTGTGATAGATTATAATTGTACAGATTTTTCATCCCCAATATTTTTGGTAATCACGATAAAGCTGAAAAATTGCTGAAATTGATGATAAACACTCATAAAACAAACTACTGATTCTTATTGTAAATTTGTCATTGCAAAACAAATGTTCCAAGTTAATAATTTTTGTTTGCAGTGATAACCCATTTTCATATTACGATTAAGTGGGAAAGCTTGAAATCAGGACTCCTCCTACAGATAATCCATATGACATATTTGGTATGCTCGATTGCCACCACCGGGAGATTTTCATTTCAAAATTTTTAGCTGGGTGTAATTATTGCACATAAGTTGTGGTCCTATTTTAGAATTTTATAATGCAATAAATACAGATTATTTAAATAAAACATGCAGTTCCCATAATGCAGAAAATATGGCATAAAAAATAAGAGTACAGCAATGATGAGTACAATGATGATGAATGTTTGAAATGAATTTATTATATCTTTTTTTTTATGTAGGACTTGAGTCCCAGAGAGTAGAGAGTACTGTCCCCTTAGATGCCTCTGAGATCAGCGTAATTCCAATGATTCTGTATCCAATTAGAGATATAACTGTTTATAAGGGACAGGAGGCCTATTTTGAATGTGCTGTCGATAAAAAACCAAACATATCAGTCAGATGGTTTAAAGGCGGAGAAGAATTAACACATAAGAAAAGAAAATATATTTTTAAAGTAAGTTATGGAGAAGAAATGTTTTAATGTAAGTTATGGAAAAGAATTAACACACAAGAAAAGAAAATATATTTTTAGCATAAGTTATGGAGAAGAACATATGTTTTTAATGTAAGTTATGGAGAAGAATTATGCACAAGAAAAGAAAATATATTTTTAACTTAAGTTATGGAGAAGAAAATATGTTTTTAATGTAAGTTATAGAGAAGAATTAACACACAAGAAAAGAAAATATATTTTTAGCATAAGTTATGGAGAAGAACATGTTTTTAATATAAGTTATGGAGAAGAATTAATGCACAAGAATAGATTTTTTTTTTTTATGTAAGTTATGGAGAAGAATTAATGCACAAGAAAAATAAATATATTTTTAACGTAAGTTATGGAGAGAAAATATATTTTTAAAGTAAGTTATGGAGAAGAAATAAGGCACAAATTATTTTTTTTACTGTAAGTTAACCAGGACTGTACATTTAGATTGTCCACATTATATATGTACTAGTAAATCATATAGCATTTTTGTAGTAATTAGGATTTAAAAATGTAGATGAGACTGGTCTTTTAGGCATATAGAGCATTATGGGTGGGGCGAGGGTGAAAAATCTTCCGAAATAATACGAAAATAGAAAAAGGTATTGATTAATAATTGTGTATTGATATTAGAACAGAATTAAAATAAGAGTTGAATTGTTAAAAATAACCAAATTAAAGCAATTTTAGAAAGAGAGAAAAAAAGATTGCTGGTTGTTTTTTTTCATTCACTCAGAGATCACTTTAAGTAGCTGCAAGATTACAAAATTCAAATAGAAATTGTATTTGATTATTGTTAACAGGAAAGCAAAGGTGTTTACAGCATGACAGTAGAAGATGTTCAGGACTCTGACTGTTGTAGTTATACTTGTCAAGTTACTGGTGATGAAGGGGTCTCCTCAGTCAGTGCTAATATTATAATGGAAGGTATGTACCTCAGTCAGTGCTAATATTATAATGGAAGGTATGTACCTCAGTTAGTGCTAATATTATAATGGAAGCTATGTACCTCAGTCAGTGCTAATATTATAATGGAAGGTATGTACCTCAGTCAGTGCTAATATTATAATGGAAGGTATGTACCTCAGTCAGTGCTAATATTACCGGTATAATGGAATGTATGTACCTCAGTCAGTGCTAATATTATAATGGAATGTATGTACACATCATCTCTTCATAATGTCACTTTATAGTTGAGAAAAAGTCTTCACCGGAAACTCACTCACTTAATATAACTGATGTAGAAATGCAGTGTTTTGTTCATTTGTCCATCCTTCTGCCTCTTTGTAAGGGTTAACTTTTGGGTGCAATGTAGACCCATTTTAAATAAAAATTGGTTAACTTAAACATTTAGTTCTGTTTCCTAAAAACTTTTCCTTGTACAGAAATCGACTTATTCCATGAAACAATTTGTATAGAGTTGTGCCTTCATTACAAATAAGGCTTACATGACCTACATTTATTGTGGCGGTCAGTTTTATTAGTGGAGGAAAGGGGAGTACCCAGAGAAAACCACTGACCTGTCACAAGCTGCTGACAAACTTTATCACATAATGTTGTATCCAATACACCTCGCCATGTGTGGGATTTGAACTCACAACATTAGTGGCGATAGGCACTGATTTGAATTTAGTATACATGTGTATTCAAGTCAAAATGCAGCTAAAGTATTTTTTGTATCTTTTGCAGTTGAAAATTGTTTTATAAAAAATAAAGATAAAGGATAAAGAATTACTTAAGTTTAAGGAAATGCATGTCACATATATTACATACAACTATTAGATAGTATACTATTTTATTCATAATCTTGGCATTATTTTATAGCTGGAAAGAATAAAAACACAGAATTAGGACCACCTAAAGTGACCACTAAACCAGATACTATTGTTGGGGTAGAAGCAGGTGGAGTTGTTGTTCTTAAATGTTGTGCAGAAGCTAATC
>MJUT01061983.1:978009-988060 GCA_002080005.1 Gigantidas platifrons
TGATCACTTAGACAGGGATGTTTGTGTTAACATTTCAAATTTTAGCAATGATGTAATAGAAAATATAAACAAGTTCAATTTACTTTTTTTAGTTAGCAACTGTGTATGCAAGTATCAAATGTTTATGCAAAAAAAAAAACAAAAAAAAAACAGGACAAGTAGGATTTTGTCCGGACAAGTAACTTTTTTCAGATAACTTGCCCGGGGACAAGTAGAATATTTCAATATTTCCACACCCCTGAATGGTATGCTTTATTTGTTGTTCTTAAATGTTGTGCAGAAGCTAATCCTCCCGCCAAATTTAAATGGTGTGCTTTATTTGTACAATGAAACCTGCCTAAACCGAATCCTGAATAAAACGGAATTCAAGAACAAGAACCAAACTTTAAATAAAATCCCAATGTAGGAAATCATTTTTAAAATAACCTGTATAAACTAGACAGGTCTAACTGTGTATTGTCCTCAACAAGTAGTAAGGAAATGAAGTTTATGAAATTTACATAATTGTCAAACACATTTATTACAATCACGCATATTGTGGTTCTCCTATTTTTTCTGAATACATTACATTTTCTTTGTGAAGCAATATTATTTGTAAATATACATGTATAATGCCTAAAATTGAAATATATTAAAAATAGTATGCTCTTGAGTACAATTTGTTAGATGTACTATTAAGTGAATCTTTCTTACTTTGATGTTTTTTTTTACATATTTAAAGATTAGATTCTTTTCTTCCATCAAATTAATTTTATGTTCCTCTCTTTCATACATGCTATTTTGTGTTATTTTCAGGCAGAAGGATATGGTTGACATAATGCAGTCCCCAAGAGTAGTTGTGTCAGTAGCAGATCCTGGACAATCTACTCTAACTATATCTGATGTGTGTTACACTGATCGTGGAATGTATGTGTGTGTTGTCAAGAACAGACTTGGCAGAGTGAAAATAAGATGTAACTTACATGTTGGAGATGGTAGGTCATATGACGAAATATCTATAATTAATGAATACATTATATTTTTGAACAGTTTATATGCTATAACCTGGTTTGGGTCAGTTTACGCTCATTAAAGGCATATTGTCTACAATTTTGTTGAAAAACTTTAACTGTCCATAAATGATTTATTTAAGCTATCATTAAACAGTTATGCTGCAAAAGATACGATTGGTGTTCTTTTTTTGACAAAAAAGACCCAAAACTATCGTTAACAGAATTATTGTCTGGGATGACAAAAATTCAAAGTGAAAGTAACAGCGCCACCTATAAAAAATGGAAGTTCGGAACTCTCGGGGTTTTAGCTTTGAGGTAAGGAAAATACTGTTAAGGTTCAAACACTTCAAATTGTCACGCTCGTTTAATGTTGTTTGAATCTTAATGTTACGTAGCATATTCGGCAATGATTCAGTGTTTAATCTTCATTTTATGAAGGTCAGTACGGAAAACGACAATAATTTTGGGTATGAAAAATTACGATTTTGGTAAACAATATGCCTTTAAACTACGAAGCGGTTTATGAAAAAACATGGAGTGTTAATAGTTGAATATATGCCATTGCAAATATACAATTCCAGTTTTAATTCAAGGTGGATGATTGGTGTACCTCAACATTATATTGGTAATTTATATGTATTACAGTAACCTACAGGAAATGTAATGTCAAATGTTGATCATTCTACAATATTACACTTGTTATAATGCTATTTGAGGGACTGTTGTGGCCATGATCGTATGGTAGTTTGATTTACAACTACCTATGGAATCCGTGCCTATCACCACTGATGTTGTGAGTTCGAATCTTGATCAGGGCGAGGTGTACAATAGTATGTCATAAAGTTTGTCAGTGACTTGCGACAGGTCTGTGGTTTTCTCTGGGTCCTCCGGTTTCCTCCACCAATAAAACGGACCGCAACGATATACTAGTAACTGAAATATTGTTGAAAAGTGGCGGTAACACCATCAAATAAAATATATATATAATGCTATTTAGTAAAATTTCACATTCTGACTTACAACTTATATTTGAATTGATATTGTGTGTTTTGAAATAAGTAATGGTAAACTTACTTTACAGATTTTTTGTTTTTGTGTTTTTGTTTTGAAATGCTTGAAATGTTTATTTTAATTTCAGAATTCAAAGTAAAGGAAAAGAAAATGACAGAGACGAGGGAGACAACTACATCAGTTGTAGAGAAAATTAATGTTGAAGAGTCTGCCAAGCAGGAAGGAACACAGAAAAGCACAATAGATATGGTGACAGAAAAACTTGATGAAATAGACGTAGCAGGGCTCATGACAAGCAAAGCTCGTGATACAACACAAAATGCTGAACTCAAAATTGATGATAATGAATCGAAAAGGAAAAATGAAGAGATTGAGAAAATTAGACTTGCTGCTGAAAAGGCAGCTCTTCTTGCAGCGGAAGAGGAAAAGGCTAGAAAGGAAGCTGAGGAGCAAGAACAAGCTAGAAAGAAAGCTGAAGAAGAAGAAAGGGATAAGCTAGCTACAGAGGTAGCAGAAAGGGACAGAATTGCTGCTGAAAAAGCAGCTATATTAGCTGCTAAAGAGGCAGAAAAGGAAAAACAGAAAGCTGAGGAAGAAGAAAGGGCTAGACTTGCAGCAGAAGAAGCAGAAATTGTCAAACAGAAAGCAGAAGAGCAGCAAAGGGCTCAACCAAAAAAGAAGAAACATAGATTGACGTTTGAAGAGGCAGAGAAACTGAGGCTTGCAGAAGATTCTGAGCAAACAGAAAACAAAGAAAGTGTTACTAGTGAAGCCGGTCTATCTGGGGAAGCAGAGAAAGCTAGAATAGCTGCAGAAGAAGCTGAAAAGACTCGGATAGCTGCAGAAGAAGTTGAAAAGGCTAGACTAGCCAAAGAAGCTGAAAAGGCTAGGCTAGTTGCAGAAGAAGCTGAAAAGACTCGGATAGCTGCAGAAGAAGCTGAAAAGACTCGGATAGCTGCAGAGGAAGTTGAAAAGGCTAGACTAGCTGCAGAAGCTGAAAAGGCTAGGATAGCTGCAGAAGAAGCTGAAAAGGTTAGGATAGCTGCAGAAGAAGCTGAAAAGGCTAAACCAAAAAAGAAGAAACAGAGATTGACATTTGAGGAAGCAGAAAAGCAGAGGCTTGAAGAAGAAAAATCAGCTAAGATAGAGGAGGCTAATAATGAAACTGAACTAGCTGTGAATACAGATGAAGATAATAATGCTAGAATAGCTGCAGAAGAAGCAGAAAAGGCAAGGATAGCTGCAGAAGCTGAAAAGGCTAGGGTAGCTTCAGAAGCTGAAAAGGCTAGGCTAGCTGCAGAAGAAGCAGAAAAGGCTAGGCTAGCCACAGAAGAGGTTGAAAGGGAAAGGATAGCTGCAGAAGAAGCTGAAAAGGCAAGGATAGCTGCAGAAGCAGAAAAGGCTAGGATAGTTGCAGAAGCTGAAAAGGCAAGGATAGCTGTAGAAGCTGAAAAGGCTAAGCTAGCTGCAGAAGAAGCTGAAAAGGCTAGACTAGCTGCAGAAGAAGCTGAAAATGTTAGGCTAGCTGCAGAAGAAGCTGAAAAGGCTAGGCTAGCTGCAGAAGCTGAAAAGGCAAGGATAGCTGCAGAAGCTGAAAATGCTAGGCTAGCTGCAGAAGCTGAAAAGGTTAGGATAGCTGCAGAAGAAGCTGAAAAGGCCAGGATAGCTGCTGAAGAAGCTGAAAAGGCTAGGATAGCTGCAGAAGAAGCTGAAAAAGCAAGGATAGCTGCAGAAGAAGCAGAAAAATCAAAACCTAAAAAGAAGAAATATAGATTGACATTTGAGGAAGCAGAAAAACAGAGGCTTGAAGAAGAAAAATCAGCTAATATAGGGGAGGCTGCTGTTACAGATGAAGATAAGAAGACTAGGAGAGATGCAGAGGAGGCCGAAAATGCTAGAATAGCTGCAGAAGAAGCAGAAAAGGATAGACTAGAGGCAGAAGCTGAAAAGACTAGGCTAGCTGCAGAAGAAGCTGAAAAGGCAAGGATAGCTGCAGAAGAAGCAGAAAAGGCTAGACTAGAGGCAGAAGATGAAAAGACTAGGCTAGCTGCAGAAGAAGCTGAAAAGGCAAGGATAGCTGCAGAAGAAGCTGAAAAGGTTAGGATAGCTGCAGAAGCTGAAAAGGTCAGAATAGCTGCAGAAGCTGAAAAACCAAAAAAGAAGAAATACAGATTGACATTTGAGGAAGCAGAGAAACTCAGACTAGAAGAAGAAAATGAAGCAAAAACATCTAACAAAGGGAGTGGTAATAATGAAACTGAACTGGCTGAGAAAGCTAAAATTGCAGCCGAGCAAGCTGAAAAAGCAAATATTGCCAAAGAAGAAGCAGAAAAAGTTAGATTGGCAATGGAGGTAGAGAAAACTAGAATTGCTGCAGAAGAAGTAGAAAAGGCAAAATTAGCAATGGAAGCAGAAAAGGCTAGGTTTGCTGAAGAATCAAAGACTGAGATAAATAATGATTACAAAGCTAAACACCAAAAGAAACATAGACTGACATTTGAAGAGGCAGAAAAACTAAGATTAGAGACTGATGCTGCAGAGAGAACCTCAAAAAGTGAAACACATGAAGAGAAAATTTCTGAACAAACATTAAACACTATTAGCATTCCAAGTTCAATAAACAGTGTTAATACCGTTGTAGAAGAATCTGTAACATCTACCACCGTTAGTTCTGTTCAGTCTTTGTGCTCAGGAACTGAAGGACAAACTAAATCAGAAAGTCATTCAACTGTAACCAGGGAAGTAGTAGATGGAGGTGTTGTTTCTAAAATGACTGACCAAACTGTAAAAGAGGTGCTGTCAAGAAAAGATGTTGTCATGGAGACAACTGGGGAAGGTAAGTTGTTAAACTTTCTTTTATTTTATCTTTTGTAAATTGACAGACAACAAATTGCTCACTGATGATAAAAGAGGAAACCCCCTCTTCAGTGCTCGAATACCTCATTTCTAGCTGTTTGGACCAAGTTTGACACATTTTATTTCCAAATATTTTGTTGAAAAATTAGAAAATCTGCTGATCAGAGGAAAACTTTCATCTTTGGCTTATAGAATAATGAACCTGCTGTAAAGGATTTGATTTTGAAGATTCTACATTCTTAATAAATTAAACTGGTGTTTATTTGAACTAAATTTGATGATATGTTTACAAAGGATTTTTGTTTATCCATATGAATGTTTGTGAATATATCTTTTACGTTGTTGCTTAATTAGTGGAGTTACCCACTTGAAAGTAGAGAGTTAACCAAATGTAACAATTCAATCTTTGAAATATCAAATAGGATAAGTGATAACAAATGAAAAATTCTGATAATAGAAATAGTAGTAGTTAAATGGATAAATATACACTAAAATATGGAAAATTGAAAGAAAATAATGAAAAGAAGTAATTCCTGAAATAAAAAAAAAATGTTTATGTTCATACTAAGTTAATGTTGATGTTCAGACCTTAAAGCCATGCCCTAAAATTGTCCAATCAAAATGTTGTATTTAGTAGTTTCAGTTAAATATGAAATCCCCATCTTCTAGTACATGTGGTTTGAATAATTTTCTCAAAACAGAAAGTACTTTCATACACCACTGAAAACTAATCCATAAACATGACGAAGTAGTTTCGTTCAAAAAAAAATATGTTGAATATCAAATTTTCAAGTTGTTAAGTTTAAATTAACACTGAAAAAGGTTTTATGCCAAAAAAAAAGGTAGTAATTTCAGTTCTATGATAAATATTGAGTTCAAGTTCTGATTTTTACTACATATGAATTAATCCTGTATTAAACAGAACATTAAATACTGGTATAGCCCCAAAGTCTGAAATCTTTAGACCTGTCTGATTTCCTTTCCTTACGATTGAAAAAAATGTTATTGTTAAATCTGTACTGTATTCCCTAATATCTTCTTTAATTGTTTTTCTTCAATTTTGAAATGAAACCTAGTTACACAGTGAAACCTCTTTAGACCAGATATCATTGAGGGGAGGAACATTTTTTTATCCAGACATGTGTTTGGATTACACCAGTTAAATAAGAAAGGAATCCAGTTTATTCAGGGTTCAGTTTAAACAGGGTGGTTTTACACTAAATACTACAATTGTTATCAAGGTTGCAAAGCAAGGCATCACTGTAGATACTTTTCATTGTTATTTTGTAGGAAAAGTTTCAGAAATAAACCAGTCATCGGTCAGTCAAATAGACTCCACACAACAAGATGTAGCTAGTCAAATAAGGTACTACCAAACATTGAATCTTGCCATTAGCTTAACATGGATTACACTGGCTATGATAATCGTTTATATTGCATTTGAGATGAAATATTTTTCATTTCATAAATAATTTAGAATTTTTTACTAAGTTTAACATTAATTTAGGCAGCTATTTTTATTTTTTTATTTTTAGTTTCAACTTTCATTTTACTTTACTTTTTAAATACTCAGGTATTTTGTTATTAGTAGTAGATTATAATTCTTGCATGACCAATATCATTGCATCATTAATTCCATAGAAAGTTTGGAAATTAAAACAATGAAACTTCACTGGAGTTTTTGGAGAAAACACTTTTATTTGGAAAATTGATGCATTTTGAAAAATGCTTATTTCTTTTTTATTACAAATTCCCGAGGAGCAGTTCAGTAGTATTGTCCCTTTGGTTAGAATTCTGCACATCTGGGTAGAGTATTTTTTATGTTATGTTTATTTGCTGAAGCTATAATAAAACAATTCCTTGATATTATTTTTACTCCAAATGAGCCAATTTAATCATTTCTATATTTTCATAACAGATCTTACAGAAAATTTACATTGTGGTCACATACAAGTAAAAATGTACAGTAAACTGGATGAACTTGCCACAAAAATTAAACCCTTAGATTCAACCACTTCTATTAAGTATAAATTTTCTATCAGTATTTAAAAAGTGATAACATTTAGCCATGATATAACTGATATATTGATGAAAGTGGTGTTAAACACCATAACCCTAACCCTCTATCAGTATTTAGGAATTGTTTTATTTGTGTTCTAGCTAGCTCATTGGTTGCAATTATATATTTTCTGTAGCACATTCTCTTATTTTATTGGCTGCCTTTTTATACTAATAATATTAATGCAATGCAGCTGACAAATAGGCATTAATTTGCTGGCAAGCTGAACTTATTATAGTTTTAATTACTAAGAAACAACAACTAATGTTTATTAATATAGACATCAGCTAAAAAAGCAGTTATCAGTTGGTGGAAGTTCATGTGAGATTTTAGAAGTTTCCACACAGCGTGTTACTAAGACAACAGGGGAGGCAACTACTGTTCAACATGGTCATGCTCACCATCACGTGCATCATCCACCGGAAATTATAGTTTGTCCCGATTCCAAGCGTGTTCCCACACACAGTGAACTTGAGATTACAGTTAGAGTCAAAGCTTCAAAACATGCTAAAGTATCATGGGTTCATGATGGTGAACGTGTTAGTTTTAAAGGTAGGGTTGCTAGATCTGAGTTTCCTTGTTGTATTTCCTTCCTTTAAAAACAACAGAATTAGATAGATATCTGATCACCTATGTTATAGCTCCCTCCTCACCCTTTTAAACAAAATAAAAGTATGGAATTATGGGAATTTTTTTCTGACTTTCTGAATGTGATCTTGCAGCTTTATAATTTGACAAATTTAATGAGGAAATTAATAAGTACCCATAATGCCATGTTTTTCTTAGAATGTCATATAGACCCTTTCTAGCCAGGTTAAATTGACCGAAATCAACTTTATTCCTGTGTTATGTACATCTCACCTTTCATAAAATTCACCTTTTCCCATTTTATGATAACATTTTTGTAATGTTGTGTTAAATAAATTAATATGTGGTCTGTACGTTGTTCCCTTCAAAGTTTTTGTATAGCTCATTGCCAAAAGTCAATGATATTTTCTATTTTTTTTATGCTGTACAATTTTATTGTGATCTAAACAATTTTCAATGTATCATTTTTTTATGCTAATTTAAAAAAAACTAACATATATTAAACTGAATATTTTTAATGTCATCTTTAGTTATTTCATACAGACAGTTTATTCCATTTTATTTATTTACATTTGAATATGGTAAGTCATTTGTGTGTGTGTGTTTTTTTTCCAATACAGATGAAATTGTAATGATCTCTGACATAACAGCCAAAGATTCAAAGATTTTATAAATTCAACTCGGGCACCACGTGCAACATGAGCAAACAAATATACATACATAGATACAAACATACATAAATATATTCAATACACACATTATGAACTAAATTGAAAATAGAAAAAAAACACAGGGGACAGAGATGACATTTATGAAAACAGTCTATTTAAAACCCTTTAGAAAAAGTGATAAAATCAATAACTTGATATGACAAACAGACAACATAACAGCCATTTGTTCTGCGTTACTGTTACTATTACTAATAAGAGCTCACGAAATATAAAAACAGATTTCAAATGTGAAACAATTGTCTCCTTTTAGATAACACTTAATTAATTGTCTACAATAAAATATGTAATTAGAAAACACATCCAAGATGTTTAAATAATTAATTACTTTGCTTTATATGAGTATAGAAGTCCCATAATGCAATACTTTCTTAACTAGCAGATTGTCAACTTATTTGGGTCCATAACAAATGTTATAGATAGCATGAATTACAGTTAGTATAAACATATTTTATTAATCAATACATATGAATATAGTACAACAATTTAAATACAACAATAATAATGAATATGAATTAATTAAGGGGATCCGAAAACAAGTTATTAAACTTATATAAATCCGTATCCCAGTTGAATTACAGTTGATAAGTATATAGTACCATTTATATTTCGGTAACAAAAATATGACATAGTTTTGATTCCTCCAATATATGAAAGAACATTTTTTTTCTTTTTTTGGAAACCAGTAATTTTTCTTTGATTATTCTTACTTACTGTTTTATAGAAAAGTCTAGATTTCTGCCTAGAAGGTCTTGTGGTAAGATGCTGACTGCTTATAGAAATCATGTTTAAAATTGGCAATAAAATTGTTGCCACTTTCTGAATGCAGCCATTAGAATGTAACAATGTAGTATTTAGAGCAAGGCTACACATTTTGTGATTATTAGCATTAACAGGAATAAAACCAAAAACAACAAAAAATAGCACATTGATATTAGTGGAATTTATTAGAATTTTCTGGGGTTTTTTTCTAAAACAACTTTAAAATGTAATAGAAAGAAACTTTAATTGCATGTTATGTTTTTCAAATACAGTACATGTACAAAAATTACAAATTCAGTGTATCAATGAAATTCATAACATTAAAAGCAAAAATATGTAATTATAATCTTAAAATATAGGCTGTGTGGAAACTTTAATTTGAGTTCTTTTTCCTTTAGAAAGTCAAGTCTATGAAATGTTTTATTGTAGGGTTTTTGTTTGTTACAACTTCAAATCAAATTTTAAAGTGTCTTTGCATGTTAAAAATTTATATAGAAAGTCTTAGAAATTCCAATTACTGTAGAATTATAAGTTGCTGTCCTCTTTCTACACAACCAGAAAATCATACGAGGTTTAGGCTTAAGTAAATTGTATATACCATTGTATTAAAAAATATTTCTGGCATTTCTTTGTTAAACAAAATATTTGCCCCCAATCACTAGAAACCTGCAATGATTATAAAAACAAGATTAACTGTGATAGTCAACAATCTCACAAACCACAATACAAAACACTCACTTTATACTGCAAAACATGAGATGACAAAGCCAGAAACTAACAGAAATCTAGATCCTGATGGGACAGGCACAAAAAGTGGTGATGTTAAACTGATCAATAACAAACTGTAGCTGTTTTTAAGTATTGAAATGAGAAAGCTTGTTCTATTTTGAAACAACAAAAAGTTATTACACAGAACTCATTGTGTCTACAGAGGAACGATGACAACCACAGACCAATAGCATACCAGGACCACAAAATGTTCTACAGTCCTATAAAAACTATGATATAACAATAGCATACCAGGACCACAAAATGTTCTACAGTCCTATAAAAAC
>MJUT01061983.1:991559-1043319 GCA_002080005.1 Gigantidas platifrons
GTTCTACAGTCCTATAAAAACTATGATATAACAATAGCATACCAGGACCACAAAATGTTCTACAGTCCTATAAAAACTATGATATAACAATAGCATACCAGGACCACAAAATGTTCTACAGTCCTATAAAAACTATGATATAACAATAGCATACCAGGACCACAAAATGTTCTACAGTCCTATAAAAACTATGATATAACAATAGCATGGGTTTAGTCTAATCACAAAATACTGAACATATGGTATTAGTAATAGTTTTTGAATGTGAAGATTTGGTAGATAATTCATCCTAGCTTGTTGTTAAGGTTACTAGTCCATGAACCCATGACAAACTCAGTTTTTATATGCACTATTAATTAATGCTTTGAAATCGATACTTCTCAATATAAGAAGACCAATCAAAATTATCTGACGTTCCTGCAGAAAGTAGAATGTTGATTGGCCAACAGCCACTTTTTAACAATCAATCAATGGGAAAAGTACCAATCAAATATGTATACCAGTTTATTATTATAGCTATATATCTCTGCTAATCTCATTTATTTTGTTTGGATTCAATATACAATAAAAACATAGATATCAAATTTAGTGCACACGATGCATTTTTGGAATAACCTTCATCAGGTACGCTCAAAATAACCTTCATCAGATACGCTCAGAATAACCTTCATCAGATACGCTCAGAATAACCTTCATCAGATACGCTCAGAATAACCTTCATCAGATACGCTCAAAATAACCTTCATCAGATACGCTCAGAATAACCTTCATCAGATACGCTCAGAATAACCTTCATCAGATACGCTCAGAATAACCTTCATCAGATACGCTCAAAATAACCTTCATCAGATACGCTACAGGAATAACCTTCATCAGATACGTTACAGGAATAACCTTCATCAGATACGTTACTGTAATAACCTTCATCAGGTACGTTACTGTAATAACCTTCATCAGATACGCTCAAAATAACCTTCATCAGATACGCTCAGAATAACCTTCATCAGATACGCTCAGAATAACCTTCATCAGATACGCTCAGAATAACCTTCATCAGATACGCTCAAAAGCAAAAGATTGGAAAGCCAAATAATTTAAAAGTGAATGGGAGAAATAAAGCCAAAGGGCCAAAACATTGATAGCCAAAATTGGCTATGGTCATGTATACCTGAGGGAGGAGAACCTTAGTTTGATCACCTATGTCTGGGGGAGGAGAACCTTAGTTTGGTCATCTATGTCTGGGGGAGGAGAACCTTAGTTTGATCACCTATACCTGAGGGAGGAGAACCTTAGTTTGATCACCTATACCTGAGGGAGGAGAACCTTAGTTTGATCACCTATACCTGAGGGAGGAGAACCTTAGTTTTATTAATAATTACATTATTTAGGAACTGTAAATTTCAGTAATAAATATCTACTAAACCATGTCAGTGCTGAAGCACTGACTAATGGGTCGATGATACAAACTATTTTTATTGCACAATATATTTTCCAATGAAGTTTGTCAGGACTTTGTAGACAGGACATAGAAAGCTTGACAAGTGAGAATGTAGATTTTTATGCTACAAACATATATACAGCTATTATGCCTTTTTTTTCATTATGTCTGCATTTGCATTACTTGCTTTGAAATTTGTTCGCTTATTTTATGTATGCAGTACATATGGTTTGTGGTAATTTTTTCTATGTTGTTAGATATAAAGATTATTGACAAATTTTAGAATTGTTTTGTGGATATTAATTTGTTGTACAGTGCCATGTAACTGTTCTAAATTGAAAACCTAAACAACCAGAAAAATTGTTAATCCCAAAGGTTTGAAATTTTTGCAAATTTCATTTATAATAAGACTGCAAAAGCAAAAAAAATATATATAACAGTATATGAACTTAATGAACTAAAAGTTGTGGAATTTTATTGATCCTCTTCATTGTACAGTCACTGCAACATCTTTATTTATGATCCTTTTGTATTCAGTTGGACACTAATGAATGGTATTTAACTTCTATGTGCAGGTGAAAATTGATTCTTCATAAAATTGTAATGAGAGGAGCAAAAGGCTTTATTTATTTTTAATCTTATTTAGCCATTGGTCATATTACATTTGTGCAGTTTGCAATTAAAAAATGTTAAAATTACATGCATTTTAATTTGAAAATATGAGCAATTAATCAATAAGAATATTTGACTGAAAAATAAATGATATTCAAGACTGCATATCATAGATATACCAATGTTGACTTTCCTTAATTTTATAATTTTAATTTATTACACACCTATTTAATTTTATATTTGTAGGACAACAACACTATGAATTGATTACAGAAGAAGAACCGATCAAAGAATGAAAAACAATTTTATCATTGTTTGCTTGTAAATAGTAGAAAATAACTTGTGTTTTATTTATAGATTTTTTGGAAAATTTTGTGGATATTTATAGATTCTGTGATACTGATTCCTTTTTTATATGTTTTATGTTTGAATCACATGTGATACATGTTACATAGAAATATGTCCAGTTTTAATTTAGTCGGTTACGTCGTTAAATTTAAAAAGGTTTGAATATTTTAATGCTTATTATAGAGAAAAGGTTTCATAATTTTGTTGCAAAAATATATTTTGCCTCAAGATTCTAAATTTTAATTTTTAATCCAGATTAATTTATTCATTTAATTAGAATGTAGGCAGGGTTTTAATATATTATTTCGGGTTCCTATGGTACTATGGTAGTTAAATTTAAAAAATGGTGGCTAGAATTGGTTAAGCTAGCTCTTGAATACATAGTATCGTAAGAACAAGCTATACCACAGGATCAGACTATATATTTTGGTAATTTTGAGTGATCCACCAGAAATATTGCAATTTTTTTTATAATCCCTCGGTACAGAACATTGTTGATATTTCTCGTATTTGAAAGCTGACAAATTCACATATACATGTACCTATATATAAAGACATTTTCAATGTTTATTTCATAATTCTACTGTCAAAGTTAGATGTATGTTAATTTAATTTCAAACGATTTCAATTATTCCAGTAGATTTTTCTATGAACATGTTCATGAGACAATGACTTCTTAATTTTTGTGGTTTCTGTGGTATTATATTGTGTAAGTTTTAAAAGTTTTTGTGTATTCAAATTTATTTTAATTTGTTACAAAAAATAAAATCAAATTTTTATGTAATTTATAAGAGAACAAATATGTGTTTTTACATGTTTTTTGTATCTATTTATCAAATTATTAATTGTTTTGTTTTAAACTTTATGTTTATTTTGTAAGTTGGTGCTAAGTCAAACAGTTTAGTCTAAATGAAGTTGTTAAATCATTTTAATTTTTTGTTATAAGAATATCATGAATTATTATATATTATTAGCCATCTAATCTCTAATGTGAAGGGTTGTTGTCTCCTGTGAATGTCAATAAATCTAAGATTTAGTAAGAATATATTTTGTTTTCTTTTACCCTTGAAGAAAAGCACATCTGTACATGTTTCCATTTGAGTTTTGGTCTGTTTGGTTCGGTTTATGGGTGTAATGCCACTTTCAACAATATTTTAGTTATATCGTGGTGGTCAGTTTTATTGGTGGAGTAAACCGGAGTACCCGGAGAAAACCATTGACCTGTCGCAAGTCACTTACCAACTTTATCACATAATGTTGTATCGAGGAATTTTGGTCCGACAACTCAATCAACAAAAATTAAGTTAAAAAAAACAGCACAAAAACATTGTCAAAACTATTACTGGTTCAAACTACATAACAAAATCTTTGTCAAGTACATATTAAAATTGTCTTAAACCAATCGTGAGATCTGCCTCCCTTGTTTATTAATTAGGGTCCAGTATGTTGCGAGATAAATTCTTGTCAATTTGTTTGGATGTGAATGAACACACAAGAAAATCCTTTTTCATATTAAAGATAAAGAAAACAACTTTTGTTGCTATTCAGCATCTCACAGGAATGAAATGGTTTATGTATGAATGTGAATATGAACCTTCCCTGTTGTTATGCAGCTAATGACTGTATATTTGTCCAGTCATACTCAGCGAGTGATTGTTGTTTAATGCCAATTGAACAATTTTAAAGCTATATCATTGCAAGAACAAATTACATTCAATGAGATGATGATGATTTCCGCTTTGTACTAGACCAACACACTTAGTTGGATTTTTACAGTGCTAGCTCACTGAAACAACAGTCCACAGGTTGACATGTTGCTCAACTCTGGCACAATATCCTAATTCTATGTGAACACGTCTTTGCTCTAACTCATTCATGCTGTCTGCCTAGCAGAAAAGCAACATACACCAATTTTATAGCTTGAACCTATGACCTACCACACATAAGTTATGCATGTTAACCATTGATGCAGTTTACATATAAACAATCTACTGTAGACTTGTTAGGTTTATAATACACATTTTGTGTCAGTCTGAAGCTAAATCCTTGATTTCCTTCCATCAGTTTTCATTATTGTCTGTCTAGTGTTTAGAGAGGTTAAGAGAAGAGGTTGTAAATTATTCGTGAGTTGATTAAGTCATCATTTTAAAAGAAATTTTGAAATTTTACACCAGCAAATAGTAGTTCTATTTGACAAGATATTTTATTCTCCCAGGATGCTAAAAGTGGCAATCAACCATTTTGTATTTTTTGTTGAAGGCATAAAAGGTACAATTTTGTTAGAAGAGTAGATTAAAATGTTAAAATTTAACAATGCACACAACAAAAAACAAAGATGGAAGTATTGCAATAACTCATATGACCCAAGGATCCTATCTTATTGTGCAATATTATAAATTGCATTCTTATTATTGGAAGCAAATACAAAAAGGTATGAACAATCAAATACAAGTTTTATTGTCTTATCACAGTATTACACTTGATCCTGTAATATTATTTATTCTGTACTTTGGTCTGTGACCTGTGGTTTATATTCTCCTCTAAGTCTCCTGAAATAAAAAAAACAAATTTCAACATATGTAGGTAGGCATATTGTTTTATAATATGTACAGAGTGTACATTGAGCATTCATTTATTTATCATAAGAAGATTATTTCAAAGTTTCGTGTTTGGATTATTCTTAATTTCCAGAGGATCATATGGCCACACCAAAATTTGAATTTAACTCTATTTTCAACAATATTTCAGTTTTATCCTGCAATTGTGTGATTTTGAATATTAATAAAGGGGCCAAATAAACTTCAGTGTTATTTATTGATGGACCTAATAAAGCGTTTCTGGTACCTGATTCATAAAGAGCAAATGGTAAGAAGATACAGGTAAAGCATAATTGTGGACGTGATAGAGGACACCCTTGAAAACGTGCAGAACAATGATTGATTCTTTGTGTTCTTTTCAGTAAAATTTAGCATTAGAATGATGACATATATGTACATTGTCAGTAAAAATAATACAACACATTTATTCTTTAATTATAGTATTGTTGAAAGTGGGGTTAATTACTTAAAATTGGTCAATACTATAATCATGTATCTGTCTATGCTTCATTGAAGCATGAAAAAAATGTTTTTGACTCATAATGTGTGTGTATTCCAGATTACAATGTACAAAGTTCAGAGCAGAGCAAAATATGGTGGCTTACTCACAAATTACTACATTAATGTGAACACTTACCTCTGAGATACTAATAAATCAGTGACATCCCTATAATGTCTTTCTTCTTGGGTCTCGCCATAGGATGTCAGTGCTAAGTATGTAGTCAAACCTACTGGTATCCTGCAATATGTAACTTATT
Source organism: Gigantidas platifrons (assembly GCA_002080005.1). Taxonomy (NCBI): domain Eukaryota; kingdom Metazoa; phylum Mollusca; class Bivalvia; order Mytilida; family Modiolidae; genus Gigantidas; species Gigantidas platifrons. Next base: position 997,313 of record MJUT01061983.1, read on the forward strand.
ATTAATACAAGATTATTGGTGTTGAAGGCCATCTGTAACGATTTTTCAGTTATATTTTGGCAGTCAATTTTATTGATGGAAGAAACTGAATTACTGCTGTGGTCAATTTTATTGGTGGATGAAACTGGTTTACTGCTGTGGTCAATTTAATTGGAGGACAACTGGAGTATTGCATGGTCAATTTTATTGGTGAAGGACACTGGATTACTGCAGTGGTCAATTTTATTGGTGGATGAAACTGGAGTACCTTGAGAAAACCTGCTTCAAATAACTGACAAACTTTATCACATTAAGTTGTGTTGAGTACACATCGCCACCTACAGGAACCAAATTGACAAACTTTAGTGGTGATAGGTACCAAATAAAAATGTAGATATAAATACAGTCGAACTTCGATGACTTGAACTCGAAGGGACCGACGAAAATAGTTCGAGTTATCGGCAGTTCGAGCAATCGAAGTTCGGAAAATTGTCCGGTCTGAACCGGAAGTGCGCTATATGTTATAATATGTATATGAAATTTCCGTAGTTGTGTAACCGCTAACATGCTTTGATTTGGACTTATAACTGTCACCTTTAACGTATGTAGATCTTGATTCGTGTGCTTTGTCGTTTATTCATTATTTGTACAGTAATAAATACGTTTTGTTTTTGTGTTTATTTTTAACCTGGCAGTTGAAAGCAATCGATGACCAGATTTGACCTTTATAGCAAATTTAATGTTTCGATGTTTTTCACAGCTTTTCGTTAGCTTGGTACAATTTTGTAAATTGTTGAAACATGATCACTTAATGACTTTTCAATTTAAAAAAAAACTTTTTAAATATGCCGAAAAGATCACTAAATTAATTTGTTTACCTTTGTGCGTTAATTAATCTTTAAAAGATCGCCGACTGTTAATTGATTAACCTTCTTTAAAAATTAAGATGACATTTTGATTACAACTCAGTTAAGAGATTTACACCTATCATGACATGCACTGTTAATCACTTACCTGTCATCAATAAACACAGCTTGTGTAAATCACACCTGCTGTTCTCAGGTAAATTTTTGACACGGACGCTCATTAAAATTGCAGTTCCGAGTTTTCGTTGGTAATTTCCTTATTGTTGCTGTTTTGGGGACCAAAATATTAGTTTGCCATTTCGAGAAATCGAAGTTCGAGAAACCGAAGTTTATTTAATATAGGTATATAGTAAAAAAATGACCGGACTTTTAATGCAGTTCGATATATCGGCGGTGTTCAAGCTATTGAAGTTCGAGCGACCGAAGTTCGACTGTATATCTAATTTGAATTTGAATTTTTGGTGTTTAACGCCACTTTCAACAATATTTCAGCTATATCATGGCGACCAGTTTTAGTCGTGGAGGAAGCTGGAGTACCCGGAGAGAACCACCGACCCTGGGCAAGCAACTGGTAAACTTTATCACTAGCGGTAAATATATCTATATTAGTGTCAAAATTGTTAATGTATGGCAACAAGTTTTAACATGTTCATTCAGAGCAAATGCTAAATTATGCCAAGGAAATAGTTTTTATGATCACAGAAAACAAATCTCATTTTTAAGTAATTTTGCTTATTTCAATGAATTCAATTAGGAGTTGCAAAATATAAATTGTGATCAACTTTGTTTACGTAATTGTTCTTCTGTGGAGCTATCAAACATTACACAGCTAATCTGATGTCACCTCGCCAAACATCAACATGAATAATAATTATCTCTTTAAATTTTAAAAGTTACTTTTTAGGTAAGAAAAGCTTGAACAGTTGTAACAAACAAACTGATTAAATCCCTAGACGTAGGCAAGTGTTTGGAAATCTTCTGGGTACAAAAACAGTTCTACAAAATAACAAGTAACATTGGTTTTGATTATAAAAAATTACAATGCTTGATTATTTATGAGGTAAACTATATTGCTTTACTTGTCTGAATATCTTGTACATATGGAGACAAGTTATAGCAGGGACAGAAATTAACAGGGGCCCAGTCACCCATGGTCCCTAGATTTTGGTCTGGGCTACTAAACTTTTACCTATAATTTAGTTATACATATAGACATTTTTTATCAAAAATCTTGTCTGGACTACCAGCTTGAACTTCCCAATTTCTATCCCTGTTATAGTAATCAAAATTTGAATTCAAAACCTTTCATGATGTTTCAGAGATCTGTCACACTCATAACAGTAATCAATATCCTTTCACCTTTCTTAGGAAAAGGCATATATTTTGTATTTCTTGGTTAAAAGTTGAGTACTACTCATCAGCAGGCTAGACAACATTTCACTCTCACTTTAAGGTGTGACTAATGGTGATCATTGTAGACCTTGATATAATCTAGGTACTTTACTTCTCTTTTCTGTTTTTGTTTTAAACTTATCTTACCCAATAAGAGTTCCAATAACAAGACCACTAAACATTCCTCTAGGTCCGAAATAAAATCTGTTTAAGCTGCAACCTATACCTAAAATATTAAAAATCAACAATTATTATGCTTAAAAAATGTCAACAGTAACCAGAGGTCCCATGGAGCCTGTAATTGATCACCTGGTTAACAGCTAAATTTCAATTTGTTTAACTGGAGAATTATCATTATTGAGATATACTACAGGAACACCATGAAAAGAGAGTCTTCCAGGCCAAGTAGTCATTATTTTTCAGTATGTCTAGAAGAGGCCATCTTGGATTTCCGAACAACAAAAACACAAACTTTGTAGAGTGTCTCAAAAAGATCATTTCTACCAAGTTACATTACCATCATATATGTGGTTTCAGAGAAGATAATTAAAATATCAGGAATAAAAGAGAGCTATAAAAAAAATACTTGTCAGTTATTATAAAAAAAATCATTACAGCTGTTCTATTTCAACATATGTGGAACCCATGAAGGGTTAGGGTTATGCTGTTTAAAGCCACTTTCAACAACATTTCAGTTGGTGGCAAGTTTTATTGGGGGAGGAAACCAGAGTACTCAGAGAAAACGACCAACCTGTTGCAAGTCACTGACAAACTTTATCGCATAATGTTGTATCGAGTACACCTCACCATCAGTGGGAGGTACCAATGAATAGCTTTTTGAAAATAGGGTGACCAACCATAGTACCAGTAGCAACTTTCACGTTTCTGTTACATTTTCACTTGGTAAAAATATCTGACACCTACCAATGGAGGTGGTTTTAAAGTGCCATCACTGTGTACTATGTATGTCTTAATGACACAAACCTTATATAGCTTAGAAATACACATTTTTCCTTGATGTTTTTATGCAGTAATCAACTTAAAAATAGTGAACTTTTACAAACCATGGTCCAACATGAAGATCTTGATGTTATTCCATGGTTTTGACGTCATAGATCTGTTATTCCATGATTTTGACGTCATCATGTAATTTCTGTTACAAAACATATATACCATGGATCTTACTCATGAACTTATTTAAACCAACTCATCCTTCGGATTCGTTGGTTTAAATAAGTTAATTCGTAAGATCCATGGTAAATATAATACTTAAAGGGGAATAACTCCAATAGTACCTGTAGCAATAATATATTCCCATGCAGATGTCTTATTCCTGTATACTGCAATACTTTGTGAGATAAATCTGAATAAACAAAAATGATAGAAGAGCACATAGAAATACTGTGTATATACATGTACATAAAAATCCAAATTCAAATGAAAGATAACACACAGACCTGTTCTTTTTTGGGGTGGGTAAAAAAGGTGAAGGATTCATGCACAAATGTAGATGTACTTGATACCTTTTTAAAAAAATGTACCTGTTGTAAAGTTGTAATGTAATTTCATCTTTGAAGAATATATATGAAACATCTTTTTTTTGGTGTTAGATACGAGGACAAAAAGAAATAATACCTGTGTTTCTGCTAACCCTTCCAACCTAAATTTTTATTGTCTTCACTGAAGTTTTTATTGCAATATTTGGACAAGTAATGCTAAAGTCAGTTTATGGTCCTTTACAACTTAGGCAAAAATATTTAAAAAAATAAATAACAAGTTTTGCATAGTCTATTTTTTTCAAGATTATTAGCAGAAACACAGGGTTTTTTTTTTTTTGGCCATGCTACAAAATATTCAATTACATGTATTCTTATGATCGTCAGATTTGTTGATTTATTTACCATTAAAGTTCATTTAAATCCCTATAAATAATGAGTGAATGAGTGAGTGATTGTTGTTTAATTTGAAGTGAGCAATTATTCAGCTATATCATGACAAGAGCTAGTTACATTTCAATTGAATGATGTACAGCAGTGTACCATCGCACTTAGTTGAATTTTTATAGTGCTAGCTCACTGAAACAACTGTCTGCAGGTCGCTCCACTTCGACCCATTATTCCGATTCTGAGCTGACCAGTCTTTGCTCTACTCCTTAATGCTGTATTCTTAGCAGAGAAGCAACATATACCAATTTCATAGTCTTTGGTTTGACCCGCCCAGGGCTCAAACCTACGATCTACCACACTCAAGGTGAACACGCTAACTATTGCACTACTGATGCAGATCCTATAAATAATGTATTTTGTGTTATTATTTTAAGACATATCTTAACATGACTTTGTACTGACTGTACATAACAAAGAAATTTTAATGTACAAAATGTTATATAAAAAAATGTATATGAAACTTGTAGGGTTGCAGTGGTTGATCTTAACTTATCAAGACATTGACATATTACTTCCTGGAAGTCAATTCAAATTTAGTTATAGAGTCCTAGCCATATGACATTCATGTTTCGAAGAAAACAAAATATTTGAAATGTGATAAGTGTACAAGAATTTGCTTTAACCAAATTTATAAGTCATAACATTGTAGCACCAAATAAGCCATTAGCACCAAGTTTTCTTTTTGGCATTAATATGTTTTCAGATCATACAGCATTTATTTCTTATTCAGGTGATCACAAGTATAAAAACATTTATATATCAATTTCATACAATACTTACAGAACTGAACCAACCAAGGCAAATATCTTGAACCCCCAAATTGCTCCATGCTTCATCGCTCCAGTGTTAACCCTATCTCTTATCCTTCTCTGTAAATAAATACATGTATGTAAAATGAAACAAATGTGCTAGCTAAATATAATATACATTCTATGATATACATATGCCCAACCTGACCACCTGCATTCCAACAAAACAAAACTCTCCATTATTTAATGGTACAGTGCCTACTATTTGGGTTTTTTTTTTTTTTTTTTCGCCCTTGATATTTTAACAGTGAATACATATACAATACTTGTGCACTGTCGAAGCATATTGGTAATATGTGTATGAGGCTTCGAAAATGGGGAAAAGGCGAGGCTTCGCCGAGCTTTTTCCTGAGTTTCGCGCCGAATACACATATTTACCTATATGCTTCGACAGTGCACATGTATTGTATTTATCCTGCAATTTTAAATCGTAAATAATCGCTTACTGGACGATGATAAAAATATTTGAAATAATTTTGTGTATGTATTTGAAAACAATATCAAATTTTATTCTATTTATAACTGACCAATATAAAAAAAAATATTGGGCAGGCTATATTGGTCGGTAAATGCTGTCATTGCAGGATAAATATCTATATTAAATACACAAATGAATACCAATTAGACTGTTTTGAAAATAGAAAGTAAACCTTTTTATGCCCCCGCGACTATTGGTCGGGGGGCATATAGTTTTAAGCCTGTCCGTCCGTCCGTTCGTCACACTATAGTATGCATAGTTTGTCATGCTAACTCCTCCTACAGTTTTGGAGCTACAACTTTAATATTTTGTAGGATGTTTATACACATAATGGAGGTGTGCATGTGCACAGGATTTTGACTTTCAGCAAATATTCTCAAAATGACAGGTAGTTGGACTTAGTCATTTTGTTTGTCCGTCCGGATATAAATACATGGTTTGTCCGGCTATCTCCTCCTACAGTTTTGGAGCTACAGCTTAAATATTTTGTAGGATGTTTATACACATCATGGAGGTGTGTATGTCTACATGATTTTGATTTTCATCAAATATTCTCAAAATGACAGGTAGTTGGACTTAGTCATTTTTTTCGTACTAGCTGCATAAAGGGAACATGTTTTGTCCGGTTAACTCCTCCTACAGTTTTGGAGCTACAGCTTTAATATTTTGTAGGATGTTTATACACATAATGGAGGTGTGCATGTGCACAGGATTTTCATTTTTATCAAATATTCTCAAAATGACAGGTAGTTGGACTTTTCATTTATGCCCCCATATAGGATATATGGTTTGTCCGGCTAACTCCTCCTACAGTTTTTGAGCTAGACCTTTTATATTTTGTAGACAGTTAGTACTTACACTGAAGGTGTGCATATTTTATGGATTTTGACTTTCAACAATTTTTTACAAAATTATGGATGCATGAACTTGGACAGATTTTGCTAAATCCATATAGGATATATGGTTTGTCTGGCTAACAGTTTTTGAGCTAGACCTTTTATATTTTATAGACAGTTAGTACCAACACTGAAGGTGTGCATATTATATGGATTTTGATTTTCAACAATTCTTTACAAAATTATGCTTATGAACTTAGCCACTGAAACCTGTTAACAACGCTCCTTATACTTGCGGGTCCCTCCGGGCACTCCAGCTTCCTCCGCCACTAAAACTGACCGCCACGATATGGCTGAAATACTGCTGAGAATGGTGTTAAACCACATTCAATCAATCAATCAATCGAACATCACATTGTTAGGTACAGATTCATTTATTTCAGTCATTTCTGCTTGATGCTGAATAAGCAAAACATTGGTTTACCCTTTTGCAATTATAACCACGGGGGCATTGTATGTGTCTTACAGACACAAACTAAGACACAAACCCCTTTTAAAGTCTATACATAAGTTTGCTACATCATACCCAATGAATAATATACCATTCCTTGAAATTAAGTTATATTGAAAATCCATTTTGGCTCTTCAAGACGTTTTCTTTGCATTATACCCCTACACATTCCTCAGAACCAAGCCAAAAGTTAAGGTAGTAAATTGGAATTGGGGTGAGGGGGTTGAGGTGGATAAGGTTGAGACGGGGGCATTCGATTTTCTAGTTCTTCTATTAGTTCATGAAAATATCACCTGAAGTAATTTGTGATAAAATTAAAAGAAAAAAATAACATTTATCTCCTGTTTCACATAAATGGTTTGTTGTGGGTTCAATAAATACTAATCTATTTATAGCATATAATACATGTACTTACACCTGCCATAAAGTTGGTAGCATATGTTGCACCCCGATTTTCTTTAATAAAATTCCGTTGTGATTCTCTAAACTTCATTACATAAAAAAATATATATGCCACCATCCCAGTCTTAAATGAGTGGTTCCAAACAAAAGAAAGTTCAGGTGATGTATCTCCTTTATGACTGAAAAAAGAAAATCATCTATCAAGAGTTTAAGCTATTAATTGGTTAAATTTTAGCAGAAAATTTGTATCAAGAAGTTGCACGTTACGTCGTGTTAAGAATACCCCCACTAAAAAATTCTAAGTCACATGGTAAACAGGAAGTAGATGTGCAGTCAACCTGGTAAGGGGAGACACAGTACAAGTCACCATGCTAAAGCCACATATAAAATATAAAATCATTTCTTCCCATAGAAGCTGAGATATCTGTTACGAAAGTTTTCATTACGGCAAACATGAAGAATTCTAAGTCGTGTGGTAAACAGAAAGTAGATGTACAAGTCACTATGCCAAAGTCATGTATCAAAAATAAAATCATTTCTTCCAGTAGCAGCTGAGACATCTTTAACGAAAGTGTGAACGGACGGACGGACAAGGTGATTGCAATATAGCCCCCTCTCTACGAGTGGGGGTATAATTATTAAAATGCTTACCAGTACATGTTTTGATATTGTCTTACAGAGCACATTTATAATACATACATTACATTATCAACCTCGTCAGAATAATATTGTTTTTATATCGTGAACATTACATACCCTTGAGGAAATTTGGGGTATAGCAATAGGACATATTTTCATTACTACACAATTGTAACCATGTAACAAAGTGAAAACTTCTCAAATTATTAGTTTGTATAAATTTATTATTTCATTAGTTAGTCTATAAGTCTATAATCTTTAGATGCAATCATTAATTATTCTATAAAAAGTATAATCTTTAGAACTAGGACATCTGTAAGTATTAATCTCTCAGTAGGGAATATGCATTATCTCTTGAAGTGATGGTCAGTTTGTATTTGTTTTAATTAGTGGATAAGTGATAAACCTTATGGTAGCTTAACTTTGAAATTTGATACTTTGGGAATTGAACTTTACTTTTCTGTGTGGGTTTAGTTCTAATGATGAATTCGGGGGAAAGGAGACGTTTTAAAATTTTAATAGAAAGATGTTGATAATTTTGTATAAACTATGGATGTAAATAAAATTTCATTATCACTAGCATAGATTAAATATATATCAACAGTCTGGTGCTTTACTAACTTTGTCAACTCCTGAATTGATTGAGCAACTTAGGGTTGTGAGAAACCCTACTAAAACAGTGGTTTATTAGTTGTGTGGGATGAATCAAATACACAAATCCCTTTACTATGGGATGTTAATGTGTTCCTTGTTTGTTTGTGTGGGATGAATCAAATACACAAATCCCTTTACTATGGGATGTTAATGTGTTCCTTGTTTGTTTGTGTGGGATGAATCAAATACACAACTCCCTTTTCTATGGGATGTTAATGTGTTCCTTGTTTGTTTGTGTGGGATGAATCAAATACACAAATCTCTTTACTATGGGATGTTAATGTGTTCCTTGTTTGTTTGTGTGGGATGAATCAAATACACAAATCCCTTTACGATGGGATGTTAATGTGTTCCTTGTTTGTTTGTGTGGGATGAATCAAATTTACAACTCCCTTTACGATGGGATGTTAATGTGTTCCCTGTTTGTTTGTGTGGGATGAATCAAATACACAACTCCCTTTACGACAGGATGTTAATGTGTTCCTTGTTTGTTTGTGTGGGATGAATCAAATACACAACTCCCTTTACGATGGGATGTTAATGTGTTCCTTGTTTGTTTGTGTGGGATGAATCAAATACACAACTCCCTTTATGATGGGATGTTAATGTGTTCCTTGTTTGTGTTTGGAGAATGTAACAGTCCTTGCAAAAAAAGGGTGCACTTGACTCACAGCCGCAAGTGATAAAGTTTACCAGTTGCTTTGCCCATGGTCGGTGGTTCTCTCCAGGTACTCCGGCTTCTTCCACCACTAAAACTGGTCGCCATGATATAGCTGCAATATTGCTGAAAGTGGCGTTAAACACAATAAATCAATCAATCAATCACAGTACTTGCAGCAGCTCTTAAAGAACAACAACTTGTTAGGAGTGGTGGTAGGTGGCCTGTTGAAAGGCAAAATTTACCCAATCATATCAATAATATTTTCTTTTTTTTCTGTGGCAATATAAACTTCTGCCCACATGCCAATCCCAGTGCTATTTCTAAACATATGCAATTTGTTTGTTTATTTGTTCTCATTATCATTTTATTCATATTGTTATTTATTTTTATTAATACAAGTCTAATTTACACAATTGGTATAAATCGGCTGAATGTAAATCAGGAATGCAATTTAAACTTCTCATTGTCATACAGCTGCAGTTCGTATTTGAGTCGATTAAGAGTTACAGTGAAATAAAGCAATAATGAACAATTAAAGAATATTTTATTTTTTGTAATGGTGGCCATCTTTCATGGAAGGTAGTTCTTCATATAAACTTTAAGGTGGACCACCCAAGGAACATCCAAGCCAAACTTAGTTCATTGGTTTCAAAGAAGATTTTTATATAAAAAGTTAAATACAGAGAGTTGACGATGACAGATGGCAGGTGATGACAATAGGTCGTGAACATGATCCTTTGGGTCAGGTCGGCTAAAAAGCATGCCTAATTCTCATATTACTCACTCTTTTTGTAACATTCTGTATAATCTGTCTTTACCCGTTTCTTTAGATAAAAAGTCCATTATTTCTCTTTCAGATACTGTGCCCTTTAACTCTTGTCTTTCCTTCTGTAATTCAGCTATCTGTTCTGGTGTCAATAACTTGGCATAAACTACTGGAAATAACTTAAAATTTGTCATTTTTCTATATGCCTCATTTATAAATCCAACAAATGGATTTCTTTTTGTAGTATGTTGACGTACAGTTATTGTCTTCAATTTTTCTTCTGGCACAAATTTTGAAATATTAAACAAATGTTTTGTTCTTTTATACATCAAGTGTGAATTGGTCAACTTTGGCGTCAACTCTACTTTTCCTGTATACTTAATAGACATGTTTGATGTTGTATAACAACGATATTAACAGCACAAGTTTATCTCATCATAAGTCCTCTAATGTTATGGTCAATGTCTTTCTTCTAATATTATTCCACATTCTAAAAAATAAATAAAAATAAAACAAAAAATGCAATACAACAAAGGCTATTAAGGTGTGTTTAGACGGTGAAATTTCCCCTTCAAATTAGCTTCACAATTTTTTGCTGCTGGTTTTGAATTTGAAAGATAATGTGCTTAGATGATCAAATTGGAACCTACAAACTCCCTTCCAATATTTGAAAGACCCATCAAAGGTGTTTGACGACCTGGTGTTAAGACGGTTAAATTTGTGTTTCGAACAGATTGCATATGCAAAGTTTGAAATGAATTTCAAGGAAAAATTTGATGTGTAAACACACCATAAAATTAATCAGTAAGCTTACATAACTAATCATATATTGCTACAAAACAATTTAAATATATAAATATAGATCAAAATATGACAAAAAAGTGTACATGGTAACAGATGCACAAGTCAAGTTGCTACATCAACCAAGTAAGAGTTATGCTGCTTATATTAACCACAAGTAAATTTGGAGATAGGGCCTGGGTGGCTCAGTGAGTTAGGTCGTTGGATTACCTAACAACTCATACAAGCCTATCACCAATAAGGCGTGGGTTCGCACCCAGCTTTGTAAATTACAAAAAAGGGTGCACTCGACTCGCAGCCACAAGTGATAAAGTTTACCAGTTGCTTGCCCATGGTTGGTTCTCTCCGGGTACTCCGGCTTCTTCCACCACTAAAACTGGTTGCCATGAATGATATAGCTGAAATATTGCTGAAAGTGGCATTAAAACACAAAAAAATCAATCAATCAATTTGGAGATAATGGCACCTTGGTTAGATAAATCTAAAATGCAAAAAATAAATAGAAGAATAAAACCTAAAAAAAAGGGGGGAAAAACCAGTTATTTTTTTAATATACATCTCCCTCCTTTTCCTCCATTAACAATGTTTGTTTTATGTTGTTTTCTTTCTGTGCAATTTTTTTTTTTTTTTTTTGGGGTGCAAATTTAGTTACAATTATTTGAGGATTTTTGTTTTAAATCTACCCCTTCCCATACACATCGTTTCCAATCTGACATTTTTTTAAAATTTTCTTTCATGTGTTTTGTCCTTTATTTTTATCTATCCACAGCTAGTTTTAAAATATTTCAAATCAATACCAAGAAACAAATAAAAAAAAATGCATGCAGCATTAATGGCCAGCACTCTCAAATAACAAATGTCTGATCTCTTAAAATCAAACTTGATCTGAATTTTATACATCTACAGCTAGTTTCAAAATTTCAAGTCAATCTCTAATTTAAAGCCAATAAAATGCTGAAATACATTGGGGTGGATTCATAAATCAATGGGGTGAACAAAAACAATACAATGAGGCAGATATTTAATGTACAGCAGAGCTCCAGTTAGCTGCGTATTTGCGTTTTTTACGCTATAAAAACGAGTAAAAACGCATGTATTATCCGATCAGAGTGTACACATTACGCATACATATTGCTGTGTAAGCAAAGTTTCCAAATTAGGAGCATACTTGTACGCTTAACGATAATAAACAATACATTCTTGTCTTTGAGAGATTCCCGGTAATTACTTCCCTTTATACTTTTCGAAGGAGAGAGCATATACATCCGAGGGGTACCGAATGTTTGCCTTTCTAAGCATCGATGTCAAAAGAGATCTGATTGGATTTTTACGATAAATCATCCTATCGCGGTCAATATTACAAATAAATGCGGTGCTCCTTATAAGGAGTGGTTTACGTAATAAGTAAGAACTAAACGAAAGTAAATTAGGGAACACGTTGTTCTTGAAAATGAGAAAGAACATGAATTTAGCGCACTTAGTCCAAGAGCGCTCCGGAAAATTCTATACTTAATTAAGTTCGTGACAGTTTCATCTGTGTCTAGTGACAGTATAGTTAAAAGGAATCATTGATGACATTATCAAAACGGCTGTGAAAACTGCTGAAGTCGACGAGCAAAAAACGAAATATTTACAACATTTTATTAATAAACATGACACAATCGTGTCAAATTAAACAGAGATATACATTTCACTTGCATCCTGCATTTATTGAATAACACTTGTGTCAAACAAAAGTGTACATGTAAGCAATCTTTTCTGAAGTAGAGAGTACAACAAAGCAAAGGAAATATGCAAATACCCATCATTTTCAAAAGTAGGGGGTAATTACCCTTTGGACTTGAAAATTATCTGGAGCTCTGTACAGAATTTTAGTGCTTCAGAGAAGTTCATATATCACTTCTGACACAAAACTTGTAGCTTGTTAATAACATCAATGAGATGGGAAATTGCAGGGTGAGGAGTGTAAAACTGGGCATTGAACTGATGGTGGCAAGATTCACAACCATGGAATTTTCTAGTACATAGTCAGAAAATGTCCCCCGTCTGTCATTGTACATGTAGGTGCAATAGACATTACTATTTCAGTACTTTATGTCCTTATACTCATTGGAAAGTCCACATTTCTGAATTTTTCAGACACAAGCTTGTCCCAGATGAAAGTGACAAGACAAAATAGAAAGTATACTTAACAGATTATTTTCTTAACAAATTCAAGCCAAATTTCCAGGTGACTACAATTAAATATATATGTATAAAGTAATATCTTAGCCCCATTGTAAAAAAAAAATTGCGCCCCATTGTAAACTATTTTTTCATTGCAAATCGGCCCCAATGACATCTCGCCCAATTAAACATCATTTTTCATTTTGTGCTTTAGTTTAGGGGGCTGAACTGTAGCTCTGTGGCCATTTTTGTGACCATGAATTACAAAAATATATACCGGTACTATTGACAGTTCCATAGCTAATAGAACTGAGTTGATGACTGGAAACCAATAAAAACATTTTGCAAATAATTAAGGGGCATTACTTGGAAATAGTCCTATAATATATGACTTCGCATTTATAAAGTCTAATTTTAACGTTTTCATGCTGATTTTTTCATTTTTTTTTTTAAATGCTCGCACCATATTGACAATAAAAAAAAATAGTAAAAAAAAAAAAAGAAGAAAAATAGCAAAAACAATAAAAAATGAATATAAAACGATAATATAAAATGAAAATATCGACGTGCGAGGTTCTATGTTATAGGACTATACTTGGAAACAACAAATGTCCGATATCTCAAATTCAAACTTGACCTGTATTTTGTCCATCTACCTGGCATAAATAAATTTTCATAACTTTTTTTTAGCACAATTAAATGACATGACTTCGAAATGACAAGTATTGCATAGATAAATGACATTCAAATTTGACCTGCAATGCTGCATTTCATCCACGTTTTAAAATAAGTTTTTAAAATAACAATCAGTTATCCAGGTGGTGTCAGCCTTTAAAATTCCGAACTCCCATTGTTTTTGCTCTAGTGAGATCAGGTGATCTGAGGTGACGGTCATAAAATTTTAAACATGTGCAAATGAATATTTTTTTTTATATTGGTAGGGGTGAAGGGTCAAATTGGAGATAATGGGGCAACCTTCATTACATTGCCCAACGCTCTTCGCAGTGTCAAGTGCTCTTCTAAGTTCTAACAACCTAGACGACTACCAGACACAAAATGAAGTCAATGTCATTTCAGACCCGTGCGACCAAAACACATCACATCACATGTATATGAAAAGCCGGTAAGTATGGAATAGTAATTTGGTTTCAAAATAGCACAGACACTGTGTCATAAGAAGATGACATGCTTAATTGCACAGACTATATACGTGTACGAACGCATTACTCCATTAGCTGACGTGACTCCCTAACCTGTTGTTTTTTGCTGAAAGTCACAAGAAAAAATCATCAGGGGACATTATTAACTCGGGGAAGGCAACACGATGGGGTGGGTATTTTCACCGCCGACCACTTAAAAATCACCGCCGACCACATCAAAAACACAAAAATTAATGAAAATTGCAACTTTATCAATGTATAATAAAAGAAGGTAGCCGACTCGGAAATATACCCCCTCCGCTTCAAACATAATTTATACCATGTTCTTCACGATTTCGTACGCTATGCGCGCGTCTATCGCTTCTACATATATTATTCTTTCAAAATATGTCCACAAATTTATCTCCTTACGGTTCTCTCTCTAAAAATAGCAATCTTACCAGTTAAAATGTCATTTTTTCCAAGGTACAAATGTACCCTCGTCGATTCCGTGATACGACGTTCTCCTGACTTGGAGGAAGAATTCGTACCACCGATCACGTGACTTCATAAAAAATCTAGGCATTTTTAGCAGTAGACACTGCAGGTAGAAATGGATCGAGGAAAACGATCTCAAAAGTCATCCAGCAAATATTGGTGCGTGGTTCCGGGGTGTACATCTGACAGCAGGAAGAAACCCAATCTGGAAAAATATGTAACATTTATCCCATTTCCGACAAAGTTGAAAAACCACAGGCCATTTTGAACTACAGATGCCTAGATTTTAGTCACGTGGTGATGAAAGTCACATGACGGTATTATCTGAATACCAGTATCCCGGAACCGACGTTATACGACACAACTTCCGGTTTTCTTAAAATAGTGAATTAATTTTCTGGAAAATAATAAAACCCAGTCTAAAAAATATATTCTTGCTTGTCTCACTTACATAAAAATATTCTTGATAATAATTTACCCTCAAACTTGAAAGAACTTTCCTACTTTAAATAATTCACATTTTCAAAAATAACATGGTGATAATGAAAAAACCCGAGAAAGATTATACGTCCATTTGTGTTTCTCGGATTTTTTTATGTTATCACCATGATAGAAAACCGGAAGTTGTGTCTATTGAGACGAGGGTACTTTTGAAAAGATGATCTTTTTACCGGTAAGATTCGCCACCCTCGATTTTTTACTATATATTTCACAACTGAGAATCTCCCTCTATAAAATATTTTAAAGCTATCTCTGGGCAGATTTTTATGAAATTTATTTCAAGACACGCAGAATTCTTTGAGTTTTATTTGTTTATCTGATAGTAATTTTTGTCTGCATGGTTTATGTTTTCTGGTGATTTAAACACAAATGTTGATTTTTCCGATTTTATTTTGGTTAAATATATAGCAAATTTGACGTCAGAAAACAAAAAATTGTCTTTAAATCATAAGAAAATAAAGGCAATCTGACGGAAAATCGTGTTAAAATAAACAAATAATCCGTTTAAATATTTCTGCTTCTTCTGGTGCAAAAATGATCAAAATCCGTTTAGAAATGACTTCACAATATTTTTGTTTGAAAAATGTGTTTTTTTATATGAAATATATAGCGTTAAATCGAGGGTGACGAATAATTATGTTCCATGACTATACATTAAAGGTCCGGACAAATAGCCAAATGATGATGTATAGTCTATTTTTCCGGGTCCGGACGAATAGCCCACAGGCTATATTTGTCCGGGTCCGGACAAATAGCCACATCGTTATAATAACCAGGGCGAACGGACCCACTTTTAGGGCGAATGTGTAGTTAGGGCGAACGACCCTATACCCTCTATTTCTACGATTTTTGTTCTATTATAGAGTTTGGAGACATTCCGACAGTGTAGTATTCATGATTTTTCATTTTATTTCTATGTTTTTGACGCGATTTTTTTCTATAATGAGTGTAAGTAAAGTGAAAAAAAAAAAGATATCGTGTGTAATTTGCATTTTTTCCCCATTCATATCATGTATCTATCACTTGTAATAAGTATTTAAGGTTTGTTTGTACATGTATACGAGTAGGGTGAATTAACCATTAACCGAACGCAAATCGCTAACCAAAATGTATTATTGCTTTCTGCTGATTTTTTAGGCAATAAACGTAGCGACAACTGTGAATAGCTGAAGCAACATTACTTTCGATGTCTCTTATTCCTGTTCTCTGTGGTTTAGTTTAAAATAAGGCCTTGATGATTGTTTGAACACAACATCTACATTTCACCATTTACCGAACGTTTTTTTTTCTTGTTAACCATTAAACGAACGCTGGCTTTTCGGTTCAACCAATTGTCGAACTTTTCCATCTACTTTAATATTTAATAATAGTGTAATTGTATCATTACAAATATCTCTTTTAGCAGGGACCAAAAAAGGGGATGGGGTTAAAGGACCCTTTTCAGGACTCTGGAATAGGACCTTTTCAAGCTCGGGAATTTGGAATTTACCACTTTCTAGAAATTCTTAGGCCTATTTCAGAATTTTGGTGACCACGATTTCTTAGATACTTTTTTGTTATAAATTTAGTGTATAAATTCGTAAATTTATTGAAAACAAGATTCCAAATCCCTCAGGGAAAGTTGACCCAAGCTGGATTTTGGCTGTTCTATATGGGCCCTTTTCAATTTTGAAGTTCACCTTGTAACCGAACACTGATAAATCAGCTTTCATGTTGTGTTTGAATCCTTGGCGGGGATGAACTTGAGAGAGATGTGAGCATGTGCTTTTATCAACCAATGGTATCTTTATTTAAAAAAACACTCGATATAACCGAAACATTACGCGAGTTTCTCTACAGTCTACGTGTGAAGAACGGACAAAAGTGTTCGGCTCTTAAGTTAGTGTTCGGCGGAAGGTTAATTCGCCCTATTGGAAAAAATCAGTTCGTTTCGCTTAATAGTCTGATAATTACGTATAGTGATCATGCGCAGTCATAAATTATCAACACAGAAATGAATAAGACTGGTTACTTGACTAGATGTTTCACGAATATAACACATGCTCTTTTGTTATAGACAGGGAACCAGCCTAAAATTTATCTTTACAACGGCCATCTTGAAAACGCAAAAAGGTGTGAGCAAAATGTTGAATTTGTTTGATCTTCATTACACTATTATATTCCTTTTAAATATTTAGAAAGAATACCATTAATGTAACATTACTTATTTAATGATTGTAGTAATTTTCATGGTTATAGAAAAGCGGTGATCATTTGAATATTTACATCATAATGATCATTGTCGATTTACCACACACTACCCCACACTTCATGTAATTTGTTGCTATGACGTTTTATTTTAATTATTTGCATGTAAAATGGTGTAGTAAAGCTTTTTTATGACTATTTAACGTCAAAAGTTAAGAAATATAACCNATTATAGAACTGGTAGTGGCTTGGTTACGTTGGTCGTTACATCCCTTGTTAGTATATAGGGTATATAGGCCGCGTGACCTTTATGAAAGCGATTCAAGCCCCTGTGGTGTTTTCCGTTGTAGTTACATGTACCACACACTTCATGTAATTTGTTGCTATAACGTTTTATTTTAAAGCATCTCAAAATAATTTAAAAAATATAATTTGAAGCTGTATTTGGATAAAAAGTCACAACGTCTAAAAATAGTCAACACGTGATCAGATAAAAGTTTTGGATTGTCACCGTGTGTAAATATCACGGACGCCATTACTCGCTGTTGAAACAGTTGATTTACCGATATTTTGTTGATTTCTTTGACATTAGAATGAACATTATAAGTATTTACTCTAGAAAGCATAATATTTTGAGTAAAATAATGCGTAAAACGTTAAAAACAAGAAGTGTGTGGTAAATCGTGCGGCCGACCATGTTCTGACAATCCAGAAAAGACAAAAACACAGTATTACTATTAGTTGAATGATAAAAAGGAGAGTCGTGGAATGCGTTAAAATGTGCTATTCTGGTCACTCGTCATAATTTCAATATTAATTAATTAGATACAGGTAATTATTAACACTAATTTGGTGTCTACTATAACAGTCTTGTCATTAACCTTGGGTAATAATTGAGAAGAGGAATAATTTGAAAACCCAGTAAAGTGACAATTTTCTGTGTTCCTCTATTTTCAGATCTTAGCTAGAACAACTAATAACAATATATTTTTACATGCAGATCAATATATATATTATGAACAACTTATAGTTATAACAGTATTCTTTGTTTTCTCAGATGGAAGTACAAAACTACACCAATGAAAATTTCACTGACTACAGCAATGCCAATGGTGCTTATAATAATTACACAGAAGAGGGAGAATATGAAGAACCGTGTGTTCCTGGTGAAGATTACATAGAAGCGGAAGCTACACAGGAGGAACAAGGGCAGAGTTCACCTTCTTCAAGGGAAAAGGAGAGAGACAGAGAGAGGTAAAATCACTATCAAGGCTACACAAATTTTGCTTTGTACTTCTTTAATATGCTCTTACATGCAATTGAATATGATTATTTTGTTATTCTCATCTGAAGTACAGTCCCCTATGAGACAAAGAGAAAGTGGCCTTATAAGGCAGGTGACTACTTAATAAAGATGACCTCATGTGCAGGTTTGACTGTATGTCTTTTTAGATACAAAGAAGGTGTTAGCAGGGTTTGAAGCTAAGGAAATATTTTAGGGGCCAAGTGGGCCCCTACCAAATTAATTTTGGTAGCCCACACAATTTGTTAGGGGCCAATCAGGCGTGCATAGCGCGTCCGCCACCTTGCTTGCAAGGTGCCTTATGGCAGGGGTTCCGGGGGCCAAGGCCCCCATAAGCCCTGAGATAAATGGTGTAAAATCATGCATTCTGGTCATTTCCTGGCAGCAAAATTGGCCATTCAGAAACTATAATTTAATACAGAAGATAAACAATTTACAAAAAATGTTCCTCAAAATAAACTTATTTTACATGCACCAATACACTATGACTTCAGAAATTTATAGTTGAAATCAAATTTCGGGGCGATTTAGAGCTTGACATATGGTGTGGATGTTTGTAGCTTGTACATCCTGTAGTAAATGAATTTCATTTTTTTTTGTTCTACGCAATAAGCCAATATGAACCATGCCGGTTTCAGTATCAGCTAACCATGGACGATTTTGTTTCCATTCCTTTAAAATTGTCTAAGAGCGTTTGGACTTTTCGTAATCTCTAAAATATTGTGTTCTCTGTTCATTTTGCCTTTTAAGAGGCTCAGAGTTCCCCAAAAAGAATTGACTTAATCGACATTTCGCCAACCGGATATTTTGAACGAACATGTAAAATTAAAAATCAAAGTCGGAAAAGTATACTATAAAATTCCGTAATATGACTCAACAGAAAATTGTGCAATATAAAGACAACAGAGAAATCATCGTTTTTAAAAGAATGATTTGTTGCCTAAATCCCTTTACAACAACAACTAAATTCTTTATTTCAATCCTTAAATGACCCAAAATTAATACAAAAATTGACATCCTTATACGGAGGAGTTAAATAGAACAGCCGTAAATCTCCTTAACTGGAGTAACCCGAATAATCCAGTTGTTATATTACGCTCCTGCTGGTCGCTACATTAAGAAGGCGGAGAGAATCGGAGACGGAAAGGGCTTGAATTATTCGAGTTATAACTGGAGATAAGATTCGCATACATCAAAATAAGCTGGTTCCCGGGCTACTACATTTCATAAGAGCGAAGCTTAATACATTTTGTATAAGCGGATATCAGTTTAATATCAAAACAAAAAATCGGGGCTTAAAATTGATCGATGGAAATGTCAATATTTTTCGGACTTCGATCTTGGTGAATAGGAATTATTACATATAGATTTACACTATTTTATTTTTTCTAATTTTCACTCGCCAAGTGGACGACTGAGATTAGATTTTTAAGGGCCCACACTGAAATTTACTCGCAAATGGCGAGTGGGCGACCGCTAATTTCAAACCCTGTGTTAGAGTTAAAGACAGAGTCAATAAATTTTTGTATGGGAGTGGAAATAGAACACACTTTTAGCATTTTGAAGAAGGAAATTTCTTGTTTGAAAACATATGTGATAGTATAAATTTCAATAGGATATGCTTGTTTAAATAATTTATCACAAAATACTATTAATTTTGCATAGCTTAATTTACAGATGCTTGTAATGTAATCTGTTTTTTTACCTGTCATTTTGCACTTTAATTCATGTAGGAGAAGGAGGCATAGAGATAGAAAGGACAGAAGGAGTGGTGACAAAGACAGACACGAGAGAAGGAGAGATTCAAGAGACCGTGACAGGGACAGAAGAGATCGAGACAGAAGACATCGTGATAGAGACAGGAGTTCTCATAGAGAAGACAGATTTGATGATGATGTTAGTAAAGTGTCTTATATATTTAAACTGGATAGTTTTCAATTCAAGCGTGTTTTGAGATATTTTAAAATATAAAAAAATAAACACAGCTTGTGACAAGTAGATTTGCAAGCACTATTAATAGAACAGTGATTGGGATTAGACGGGGCCATGCACCATTTATCACATTCCATCTGAAAATGTCCCATTGAAATCAGAAATATTGACAAAGAATGTTAAAGAATGGCCCATTGAAATTCTGATGTCAATAGAAAATGTCCCATTATTAAAATTTTAATCCTAATCACTGATAGAATGAAAAACAAAAAAATACCTCCCTGTGAATATTTCCAGAATCCTATAGAAAATTCATAGAAAGAGGCAAAATCAATACCCTAACATAATTATATGACCGACTCATTTCTTGGCTTAGTAAAAATAACCTTTTCAATGAAGACTTTTAAGATGGGAGACATTCTGACAACTCTTACTTCAAATAAAGATTATGATATCATTCACCTCTACTTGCCTCACAAAGGAATTTGAACATCTGGAAATATTTTCTGACCTGTTATTTAGTTGTTGTTATTTTGCAAGGAAATAGCAAGAAATAAGTATGTTATGTTTTGTAATACACTTGAGTTTGTTCTAACCAAACTTTACAAAATGGTTACAAAACTTTCTGAGTCATAATAATGGGACTTTTTTTCATGAAAAAAGGGATTTTTTCCACATTTCGTACAGTTCTAATATTGGCTTTGACCAAATCTCATGAAATTTTTAGGCAGAGTACACACTCTTTCAAATTTTCATATTTGTTGTTCCAGAGTGATGTAACTTGTTAAGATTAGCACTTTTTCAGATCTTAACACTGTTGGGGGATGAGTGTATCATGTACAGTCAAACTTGCCCTAACAGTCACTTGAAATGAACGGTCACCTCTCTTTTCCGGTCACTGCCAGGTCCCCCCATGGATTTTTATGTAATAAATTAACTTAAATTAACGGTCACTTCCCTTATGCGGCCAACGGCCAGAAAAATATGTCCCAATAATGTTAAAATACCTATTTTAACGTCACAAATATTTTTTTTGTCGCTTGCGGATAGCATTCGTGATTAACACAGTATTGATTTTTGCTACACGTGGAACTCTCGCGCTGAGGAAAAACACAGAGAGATACGAATGATATCCGGTTATTGATCTGTTTGACACCTTTACAGGTAAATAATTAAGGTGTTGATGATTATACAACAATTATCCTCTGATTGACAGTTAATTGGGGATAAGGAAGTGTGTTTGTGGCACACGCTTAGATGATTGAAAGTGTACATGTGATAGCGGCAACTAAAATAGTTATAAACCGTTGTGCAAACACTAGTCGGAGGACAACCTTTGATGTCGAGGAAAACTTCTTATTTCGATCAAACGATGAATGGAAAACTTCTTATTTCGATCAAACGATGAATTCATCTCGGATTGAGGTGTTATGGCTTGTTTGGGACCAAACCCGATGGAAGTATTATTTAAGGACTAAGTTCCAGGATGGAATTGATAACCGATAAAAATTATAGATCTAATCTGTGACTTTTTAAAAATTAAGTGTAAATTCTGTGACATCGTACATCATACATGTGATGAATAGTGACTTTTTAATTTTAGTGCTCTATGACTTTATTGTTCAGAACATTCTGTCTTCATTGTTATTGCTTTTTTATAACCTTATGATTATGAATAAATTATAAAAACAGTTTTTATCCTTCATTCATCATATGAAACACTACTTTTCAAATGTCAAATATTTTTATTGACAATATGTCATATGCTGGCATGTATCAATACAATCACATGACATTAAACAATACATAAAGGTACATACAATAGCAATTTGTTCATTATACATCCATAATAAAATAAACATTTACATTATACAATGTATATATGATGACATGGACGAAACAGTTTTAATTCCGGAATATTTGTAATACTTAAAAAAATGTGAACCTTGAATTACAGGCCACCTTTATTAAGCAGCCAGTTTTTGCCAGCCCTTAAGTGGCTGCTTAAATCAAGTTTGACTACTTGTGCACACAACTTTTTATCATTTTATCTGTTGTAAATTTCCAAGTATTTCCCCCTTGAAGCTCAATTTTAGAAATTATGAATTTCGAATTTCATAAAAATTGATACCCTCTTAGGTAATAATAATTTCTCAATCAATGTTTCTAATAAAAGATTTATTCTTTTCATCTAGAATGGATCAAATGATGGAGATGGTTATAGAGATTACAGAGGAGAAGATAGAGGGGGAGAGAAATGGATGACAGACACACCTACCAATACAATCCTTCTTAGAGGATTACCTCAGACCATAGAGGAAACAGATGTATGTTGTTACATAACAGTTGTTACATAAATGGTTATATGATATTGATATATCTTGCTTATTGATTTAACAAATTAGAACTGGGGAAAGTTGTAAAGAATGATTTAATTGATTTTCTAATGGACGCAGCATTTGCAAATTATAGTACACCACTAACATTTAGATGCAAAACAAATGTATATTAAGTAGGAATAGGTTTGAACATGATTTCAAGATTGTTGTCATAAATTCCACAGATAGTTGGATACATTATATGTCTGGATAGAGTTAAATTTAAAAGTAAATTTCTGTATATATAGACAATGTTCTTTTGACTACTTTGTAAATTTCATTTTTTTAATTTTTTTATTGCAGATTCGTGGGGAGTTGATGATGTTTGGATCTCCTGTTAAAGATGTACGATTGATGAGAAGAAGTTCTGGTAAGATTTCAGTTCTGATACTCATCAGAGGCTTTTGTATTGCAAGCGGTCACCTTTTTTAAGCCCCATTTCAGTTATTTCAAATAATGCTTCACTGGAAGTGGTAAGATCTTAATAGGAGTTTTAAAAGTATAAGAACAATATGCTATGTAACCATTGTTATTCTTAGGGTACTAATTTTCCTGGACTTGTTTGTTCAGTAAATTATCAAGATAAAAAGCTTCATTGGCTGTGTATAGTGTAAATGTATTTATTTCAAAATGGACTTTTCAATATGTTTTTAACATTATCGAAAAGGGTGTTATTTTGAGTTAAAATGTCCATTGTCTAATTTGTAAGTGTGTCTTAAGTTTGATCTTGAAATATGATTAATCACAAAATGACTAACTCAGAATACCAATATTGATTAAAAAATTGAAATTGGGATTCAAAGGATTTTTTTCTTATCCAGGAAAATTAGTAACCTTGAGATAGACACTTCACTTTATGAATTGTAACCATTAAGACTTGTTCAGTATACATTATTACACAGACATTCAGATAGAAAGGATAACAAAATACATATAAAATGTATCTCATTAAGCTCTGACTACATCAAAGTTGATGTTTTAAAAACAAGTTTCTAGACCTGATAGATGTAAATGGGCATGGCAGATATGTCTATAGTCAAATCATTTACTGATTGAAATAGCTATATTGGTGTACAGTTTTGATTAGATGGAGTAAAAGTTCACATTTTAAAAATGAGCCTCAGCTTGTTTATAAAATTTATGAACTGATTAACAAAAAAAAGAGAGAGAGAAACCATGCTTTATCAAATTTAGATTGAGTTTGACCTATTAATCTTATAATTTTTCAACAGTAAAATCATTTATTTTTGTTGACATTTACATAAGTTGGCTTCCAACACGTCAACAACATTTAATGGTTTAAGACAATGGATTTCACACTATCTTAGCAAACCCAATGAAAGGTAATTTTATACAGAAAAATAATGATTAGTACAACATTAAGATAGATTGAAATAATCTCAAGATAAAAGCCTGATAACTGATGATTTTCTTATCATGTCTTGGTACAGGTATACTTGAATATTAAAAGGAGGTGTTATCTTGATTGATCATTCATTGACACACAAAAAACATTAAAAATGTCTGTTGTCTGCATTTAATAATTTATCCAGCTGTAAAACATGGGTTTTATGGCATGATCAGGTTCAACTAAATTTACACCAGAATAGCTCTAGAATGGTTTACTTAAATCTTCCTTCATTTCAATAGGTGTTATTTTGAGGCCTGTTTCAGAAAAAAAACTTTGAATTATAGAAAACAAAACAAAAGGACAATATATTTGATGTCAATACACCTCCAGTGATAATGGTATACTATTGAAGCAATTCAAGGTAAAAATATGGATGCTTTAAAACTAAAATTTACAATATCTAAAATTTGAGTTTGAAAAGTCTAAAGGTGCAATAAGGAAATGATAACAGCACAATGCGTTCAGGCAGTTATAAGGGGCATATTTTAGCACCTGAATTTGAAGCATTGGAATTTGGAATGCTTTTAGTTGATTTTTGGCATTCAAATGGGGGAGGGAGGGAGGAATAAATAATATTGCAGGTATGTATTAAAAAGTAAAATATATTTTTTATTTGAGATCAAATGAAAAATTGTCATTCAACCATTACACAACAGCACGGACATAAATCTGATAAAAGATATTCATCACTTTAGTCTTGTAGTTCTGATACTAAAGTGAATATACAAGTATTACATTTAAATATTAGTTAGTTTTAAAAGGTAAGTAAAATAAATATGTAGTAATGTTGTTTTTTTTTTTTATATATATCTTGCCATTTTTCAGTGAAGCATGTTTTTTTTTTTAGCCATTTTTAAGCCCAAGCCCAATACAAATGGTGTTTCTGATTTCTAATGAGTGCCAATTTAAATCATTTTGTACAGGTGCTTCCCGAGGGTTTGCTTTTGTGGAGTTTCAAAGCATAGCAGATGCACAGCGCTGGATGGATCAGAATCAGGTTGAAAACCTTGCTTTGTCGTAAAGTAGAATTTATAAAACACAAGTGTCATCATAATCTAATTTAAGACAAATGGAAATATATTTGTACCACCTTTTTATAGAACTATGGTATTTAAAAAAAATTAGATGAATTTTTCTTCAAAGTACAGGGTTTGTATTATGGAATTAAGAAAAATTTGGGTCAAATATTAAAAAAAATCTTAATAATTGGCTAATAGTAGAACTTTCTCATAGTCATACAAAAGGGGATTAATAAATGATTTGTGTGATGACCAGGTCTGTTTTAAAATCAACATATTTTTATAATTACCTTCGAGGATACAATAAAATATATTGGTTTACCCTTATGAAACAGATTTGAAGGATCTGATGGATATTTTTTTTTTATTAAGTTTACATATATGACCTTTCAATGTGAAGAAGTATTTTCATGTGATGATGCATGACTGAGAAATGCAGGGAGCCAAACTGGCAATACAGTTTGAAAACGAGTCATTGGTTTTGTTTTAAAAAAAGTTTTAAGTAAAGTTTAGGATAATATTTCACGTTGCAAGTGGAATGATTCAAAATATTTTCAGTACATGTATTGCCAGTAAAGCCTTTCCGTCTGGTAAAACAATTGTACCCCTAAACATGACGGCATATTTTCAGTGGTATACACTTAATCAAACACAATATTTGTCTGAATTGTCGTAGTGTACATTTATTTGTGACATTAAAAACAAAGTATTGTGTATTGAGATAAAAAGTGTATTTAGGATCTAAATAATGCATTACATATTCCATCATCAAGAAAAAAATGACTGTTTCACAAATACAATTTCTTTAAATTGTACGAAGTAACGAAGTCTTGCAAGTATGGTTAGTTTCACAAAACCGTGGGCTTGCATTATCAAATCTGACACAACACGGGAAATGTGTTGTTTGGAGGCGGAGAAGGAAGGATTTTTATTTTGTAATTTTTACTAATTGATGCATTTTTGTATCAACAGGGAAGACTTAAGTTGCAGAACCAGTTCAATGTAGGCATGCATTATAGTACACCAAAAACTGGACCAGAGAAAAATGTTCACAAAACAGACTGGACCTGTGGAAAGGTAGGATTTCATTTTGACAACAGTTGTTTATTGATTTGGAAATAAGGCTCTAAAATGTTGGTTGAGTTTTTCAATTTGTTTTTTGCAATTAAATACTTGTATTGCTCTACCGTTTACATGTGTAAAGAGTTGTAAGGTAGATATGTAAGTGGTTGGAGAAAATATCACAGTTTTACACCTGTTTGATATATCTTGTGCTCAAAATTATTATAAACGGGTACAGATGAGTAGATTTTGAAAATGAAGTAACAAAAAAAATCAACTTTTTAATTGACCTCCTTTATGTGAAACTTTTATTTCAAATTACTTTCCGATATAACTGAAATATTGTTGAAAGTGGCATTAAACACCATAAACAAAACCAAATCACTTCATTCCTATAGGTTTAATTTTATCTGAAAATTTAGGTGGCTTGTTGGAAAATTTTCACATGTGCTTCATCTTGCATCTAAGTTATGTATAAAATCACAGTTTAAGTTGACAACTAAGCAAACACACAAACTTACAATGCCAAGTGGATATGCAGCAGGCCTTACAGTAAGCGGTGGTA
This sequence comes from Gigantidas platifrons, assembly GCA_002080005.1. NCBI lineage: Eukaryota > Metazoa > Mollusca > Bivalvia > Mytilida > Modiolidae > Gigantidas > Gigantidas platifrons. The sequence continues at coordinate 1,024,214 of MJUT01061983.1, forward strand.
CCAGGTACTTTTTACCCATTTAAAAGGGTACCTCCTAATTTCAGAGACTTGTATAAGATATTCATGAAAAATGTTCAAATTTTAAGAAAAAGTACTGCCTGGAAATAGTGAAGTACTGGTACACTTGAAAAATATTGAAAGCCCTGATGCAGTCTATATTATGTGCTTGTAAGTTTATAAATACTCTTAAGATTGAAGTTGTAAAGATAAATTGGGAAATTTTAAGATGAGTATTGAATTATGCTATCATATGATGTAAATTTTTAACTTCTAGTGTGGCGTCCATAATTTCAAGAGAAGGGACCATTGTTTCAAGTGCAATTTATCTAGAGAAGGTATGGTATATAACCTAAATATGACAGAGGACCGGTGTAAATAATATGCATTTGTTTATGCAAGAAGTGGGTTAGATGCTGTGTGGGATAATTAATGTTTGTTGTAAGGTGTGTGTCTTGTGTATAGTTTCGTTAATCAATTGTCTACTTGTTGAAATGTCTGGATATAGCTTGGAAAGGGGGTATTTGTTGAAGTGTTCATTGTTAAAACTGACATTTTTCAAAGTGAAAATTTGACCAACTTAAATACATCTAGAAAAAATAATTGCAAAGGAAAATTGATCTTTTTATACTGTTTTGTGATTCAGATGGAATTATCAATCACAGTCTGTCCCCATTCAGTTAATATGTACGTAATAATATTTTATGCATGGGAAACCATTTAAAAAGTTTCTTCCAAGAAACCCATAGTTATTTCTGGAAAAGCTCTTTTATTGACACACTTGAGCATCAAGCGAACACTATTTTTTTCCCTAGTGCTGCCCTGTTGTGCACAAGACAAAAAAAACTTTGTGGGGTGATGAAATATGTTCCAGACATGACATGTAAAATAAACAACCGACCACAGCTCATCAGTATCAAATGTCTTGCTGGTTTTAGGCACTTAACACTGTTTTTTTAAAATTTTGTTTATTTATGCCATTTTTTGTGACTTTTCAGAATCTGATAGGAAAAATGAAGCTGATGGCTTTGACCAAGTTGGAAATAATCCTTGTAATAGTGAGTATAGAAGATCTATATTTTTTTACCCATTCATGAATATTGAACTAAATCTAAGTCAGTGACTTGCGACAGGTTGGTGTTTTTCTCCAGGTCCTGCGGTTTCCTCCACCAATAAAACGAACTGTCACGATATAACTGAAATATCGTTGAAAGTGGCATTAAACACTACCTAACAAACAAATCAAAGCTGAAAGATATAATAACACTCATCGAAAGTAAAAACATGACAACTTTTTAAAATTGAAGATCATGATTCTCTGATATTACCTGTTATACCCCCACTCGTAGAGAGGGGGCTATATTGCAATCACCTTGTCCGTCCGTTCACACTTTCGTAACAGATATCTCAGCTTCTACTGGAAGAAATGATTTTATATTTGATATATGGCTTTGGCATGGTGACTTGTACCGTGTCTCCCCTTTCCAGGTTTACCGCACATCTACTTCCTGTTTACAGTGCGACTTACAAATGAACGAGTGGGGGTATTCTTAGCACGACGTAGTGTGCAACATCTTGTTTATTATTTGATAGTTTCTATCAAAATTAAAAATGTATAATATTTAAAAGAAATATATAAATGCCTATTTGATAATTAATGGAGGTTGCAGTGTTATACATAACTTACATCTCTTTGTTCTTTGTTTTATAGCATTAATATTCCGTGGTTTGGATGCTTTGACTACAGAAGATAATCTGATCCGTGCCTTGTCAACAGTTAGGATATCAGACATTAAAAAAATACAAGTCATGAGGGATGATGCAACAAGTATTTCTAGAGGCTATGGTTTCCTTGAATTGGGATCTGTGGCAGAAGCTACACAGTTACTGAGTTGTCTGTCACAAATTTCCTTTGAAGTTGATGGCAAACTCATCCTTGTCAATTTTGCAAAGAACACATTTACTACAGTGATGGCAACACTTGCTGCACATTATGCTGGGGAGCAGGTAATGTAAACATTATAGTGTACAGTACATATGTATAATACACACTTGCTGCACATTATGCTAGAGAGCAGGTAATGTAGACATTATTGTGTACAGTACATATGTATAATACACACTTGCTGCACATTATGCTGGGGAGCAGGTAATGTAGACATTATTGTGTACAGTACATATGTATAATACACACTTGCTGCACATTATGCTGGGGAGCAGGTAATGTAAACATTATTGTGTACAGGTCACATGTATAATACACACTTGCTGCACATTATGCTTGGGAGCAGGTAATGTAAACATTATAGTATACAGTACATATGTATCTATAATACACACTTCCTTTCTGACTTGTTGGTTACTAATACTACTATTGATGTATATAAGCTTCTGAATTTCTTGATTCCCGAATGCCGTCCATGTTAAAAGTAAATGAAAACTTTCCTTTCCATTTATTTGTACAAATAAAAATTCTTTTGTGATATTTTTGACTCCTTATTTTCATTAATTATAATGTTCTTCAAAAAGGACAAACCATGAAAAGTTAAGTTATGGTTGGAAGGCACTTAATACAGATTTGTTGGGGAAGTAACAAATTTGTATTGACATGGAAAGAACTTCTGTTTAATATGATGTCAATGAGTGTTGAATAGAAGTGCCATCCAACAAGTGACTTTTTTTCTGGGAGAGGCATTAAAGTGTTAAATAATATAAATAAATCTTTAATAAAACTTGGATCATGTTGATAATTGTCCATATCATTATTTTCTATTGTTTTTTTACAGCAAGGAACATGGGATTATAATCAACAGAGTGGTTATTATGATGGGTACTACCAGCAGGGATCAGAGTATGAACAATCTCAGCAGTTTGGACAGTATTTTGATGGACAGAACTACGACTACTCACAATACTATGAGTCAGGCTTTCAGCAACAGACCTCTGTTCCTTCACAACCTACACAAAGTATGTTAGATCTTATTACTAGCATGCTCTGTCATTTTACTTGTAGATTTCATAGTACTGTTTTTAATCCTAGATAACTGATTAAAATTTTTTAGAGTTTGCATGTTTTAAAATATAAATTATATATATTTTACTATCGGAACATCTTCTCAACCCTTCTTGCAGATTGGTGCTAGTCCTGACAACGATGAAAAGTATCATAAACTAAATTATTTCATAGGATTTATTACCACAATGTAAAGCTTGTGAAGAAATACATTGTCACATATAATATCCTTATTATGGAATGTGTAATTATAATCTAAAATTTGATGCCAAAACATTTGGGAAATGAGAGGTATGTTTGACATGTAATGTAGTAATTATCATTATATGGATCAGAATAAAATGAGCTTTGGGAGTCATATAGCTGCTGTTTTCAAACCATGCTGTCAGTCAAAGTATGTAGATTAATGGATGATTTATATTTTCAGCTGATTCAACAAATGCAGCAGCAGCCGTTGCTCAAGCAGCCATACAACAAGCCAATGCCGTCAAACATCTGGTAAATAAACAAGTAAGTGTCTATCAAGCTGAGTCTGGTCCAACGGGTGCATTTACTCAAAACTTTGTATTGGTGATGGGACAACTAAATATTTGTACTGTTCGTTATGATTTTTCTCTCATCTCACATACCTGTTATCAAAAATATTTATTGACATTATTGACCATCACTGGTTTAAATTCTCACGTCATAATATGACAGTTTCAAATTTTAAACGATCTACATTTTGCACCATAAATAAATAAGATAGGAGGAAAAATATTTCCTTGTGCAGTCTTTCTAAAGATTGTTTCTAAATCATGTATGGAATATAATTGCGTTATGGTATTGTTTATGAAGAAAAAATATAAGCTGATGTATTTTAGATATCAAAAAATTCCTTTACAAGAATTACAAAATTTCAAAATAAAAGGCACAGTAATATTCAGCAAATATTGGTAGGTCTTGATCTCTGACAAGTGTACTTTTTGTGTATAGAAATAAATATTTATGGGTGATGTATTAAGACAAAAATTATCTTTCAGGTGAAAGGTCTAGTTCCTGAAATTCCAGTAGCTGCTCAAGATCAGTCGCAGTCAAATCAGGAATATCCTGTATATCGTAAGTTTCAGTATACACCATATTACTGTTTTAGAAAAAAAATGATAAGATGCTGTGTTTTTGATGTTAAATACAATTTGATTCAAGTATGATGAAATAGAAAGAGAATATTTGTTTATTTCTAGTTCACTCAGTGAACTGATCTCAAACAGTTTTTTAAGACTAGGTTGACGAGACTAAAGATTAAAATTTCTACACATTTTAAGTTTATGGAGATTTTATTTATAGTTTACATAGACTTTTAGCTTAAAAAAGGTTAAATGTTTCTATATCCCAGAGGAAATACAATCAAACATACTTTATGTTTAAGTAGAAGATACTTTAAATATAATAAGTAATTTAGGTATATATAAGTCGTATTATTACTGCAAAACAAATGGACCGCATTTAAGGCTTTCAATATTTTTCAAGTCTACCAGTATTTCACTATTTACAGACAGTACTTTTTATTAAAACTTTTTTCATAAATATCTTATACAACACCCTTTAAAATCAGGAGGTACCAAAGACCTTTTAGGTGGGTAAAAGTACCCAGTACTGCCCCTTATTGAAGGCCTGCAAATTTTCACTTTCAATTGAAAATTACAGAGTTCGAGAAAACAAGGTTTGACTGTACATAAACTATGTATATAAAGGTATAAAATATATATATTGAAATGTTTTGATTGTTTCTTCAATAGCTCCACCAGATGTATCACAGTACCAGTATGAAGAAACATCGGGATACTATTATGACCCATCTACTGGACTATATTATGATGCTAATACACAAGTAAGTCAGTAGGAAATGTGTTGAAAGTTGGCAATAATTGTGATCTTAATACAACAAATGGACAGTCATCTTTTTAAATCCTTCAGTTGAATTTTCCTGTTTACCAATTTTCAGTTTCACATTGTAATTATTTCGCTAGGTGTAATTTTGGTGTCTTTGTGTAGATTACCGGTAAGTGGATTGTTTTACTGCTAAGACTATTGCCTACCAACAAAAATACCTTATAATATATCAGTAACATACAAGCACTTGTAATAAAATTAGATTTTTAATGAAGAAAATTAAGATAACTTTGAATAGATTAGTTTTAAACATGTAACGAAATTAATTAAACTTGCACACATATTCCATGTACTCAAAATGACCCCATATTTTTATAGACATAAAACACAAACATGGACAGTTGAATTGTTCATTGATTGCAGATCATTACTCTAAGGATTGATAATATTACTTCTAAAGTATTTGATATCAGTTAGTTATAAACATCCAAAGAAATTGATTTGATTGTTCTTTATTTTAGTATTATTACAATGCCACATCTGGTCAGTTTCTATACTGGGATGCAGAAAAGTTTACATATCTACCTGCACCCAATGGTGATGAAAACTCTGCCAACTCTAACGATGACCAGAAGAAAGAACCTAAAGATAAGAAAGAGAAAGTCAAAGTGGCAAAGAAAATTGCTAAGGTATGAATTTACTGGAGCTTGACATAGTTGTATAAAAAGAATGTACTGTAGAGTGCATTTTGTGTGTGCAAAAATAACATTAATAATTTTGTGAAATAATTTCTGTTGTGTAAATCTATGTGGACTATATGTCTAATCTGTATATTCTTTGCCTGCCATGATATAACTGAAATATTGTTGAAATTGATGTTAGATACCATAACTCTCTCTATATTCTTTGTAGGTTCATTATGGTAAAAATGTATTTTCATGGTAAGAAGTTTCCATATGTTGTTCGAAAAAAAATAGGGAATATTATTTAAAATGAAAAACCCTTGATTAAAGTGAAAAAGTAGGAATATTCTGAAATGATAATTTGTTATATATCAGTCTAGGAGTTTATTGTCATTTACGGGTACACACTATTGTAGATAATGTTGTCTGTATTAAATGGACTAGTAAATCATGTAAAACATCCTTGTATGTTACAGGATATGGAAAAATGGGCAAAGACATTAAATGCACAGAAGGAAACAATAAAGAACTTTAATAAAACATTCCAGACAATATCTGGTTCCAGATCAGAGGAAAAGAAAGAATCGGCGACAGCTGATGCTGGTTTTGCTATTCTGGAGATGAGTGTGAGTAAATAAAAGCATGTTTGAAAGAGTCATCTTTTGTGCAGTTTTACTCTTAATGTCGAAGGGTATGTTCAGTATAGTGGAGTAGTGCATAATGATGCACACAATTTTTTTTTTTGAAAGATGAAGATGAACGACAGTTATTTTGAAGACATTTTATTGACGTATTCGTATGTTACCACCTGTTACAGGAAAGTGGTTTGAGATCATGAGTTTATATTTTGGAATGAAGTAGTGCATAAATAAGGGCTGATCAATGTTAAATATTATTTGTTTAAATCAAGATGGCAAAGTCAATATTTTATTACCGTTTTTTACTTGTACGTATGTGGTGCGAGACCAATAAGTAGACATTGACGTTAAAAAACCTGTATCATCATGTTATTTACATCCCTCCTACTTATATGACAAACCATAGGGAACATATATCACTTTGCGATACGATGTTGCTTGTTATTTGTTGATCTGAAATCTAAAATGTCTGACACCACAGGTCATTGTTTAACATAGGACTCTATGGTAAATAAATAGAATATTTTTCAAAATTGTCTCCATATAAGTTATAAGCAGACAAATCACAGAATTTACAATAAACCAATGTACTTTCTGTAGATGTTGGAGAGACTATGATCATTTCATGGAATAAATAGAAACACTTTTTACCTTTAGAAATTAAATAAAGAATTACTAAACATTTCTTGGAATATATAACTTGCAATTACCAATATCTCTGAAGTTGCTATTAAGAAGACTTCGGTATTTTCATGTATTTAGTAGTTGATCAATCTTATATTTATATATTTTAGACAAAAGGTACCTTAGTAGAGGACAAAAAATTGATGCCACCACCACCTTTACTTGTAAGTAATAGATGTTCATAGAATCATACTATCAGTTCAAAGTATATTATAAACACAATATATTGTCATTAACATATTTGTACTGAAACTTGAGTATAATTTCATACATGATACAAGTAGTCAGAAGTCAACGTATACTTTTATTGTTAAGTGTTCAGAAAGATTGAAAAAAATATTTGATATAATTAGATCAAATTTCGTGCAGTTGAGCAGTTCACCTTATTTCACTTAATTGTTTTATTTTTCAGGGTGGTATAGGAAGTAAATCTCCAGCATCAGCATCACAAGCCTCTAATATCCCAGGTCTAGTAGCATCGTATGGTGGGGACAGTGATTCAGATGGAGAAGACGATTCTCAAGGGGGTGTTGTTGACGAGTCTAAACTGACAGATTGGAATAAACTAGCATGTTTACTGTGTAAACGACAATTTCAAACCAAGGAAATATTGGTCAAACATCAACAAATGTCTGGATTACATAAAGTAAGTCAATAATAGTCAAATAATTCTTTTGTCTTTGATTGGTTGAAAAATTGAAATTGAAATTATTGTTTAGAAGAAAAAAATTTTGTAGGACCTCAAACCATGGTGTTGTTCAGATAATGTACACATAGTGATCTAACTGATTTTTTTGGGAGGGGTCTGGGTGGCTCAATGAGTTAGGTAGTTGGATTTAACAACTCATACAAGCCTATCACCAATACTGCGTGGGTTCGCGCCTGGCTTTGTAAATTACAAAAAAGGGTGCACTCGACTCAAAGTCGCAAGTGATAAAGTTTACCAGTTGCTTGTCCATGTTCGGTGGTTCTCTCCGGGTACTCCAGCTTCCTCCACCACTAAAACTGGTCGCCATGATATAGCTGATATATTGTTGAAAGTGGTGTTAAACACCAAAAATCAAATCAAATCAATCATTTTTTTGGGATGAATGCTGCCGTTCTTGTAGCAGCTAATAAGCAATAATAGTTAGAGGTTCTTAATGGCACCTTGCAAGGGAAAACATTCAAACTGTCAATCATAGCACATTTTAATTAAGGTAATCTAAAACATCTACTCATAGGCCTTTAACCTGTATGTTGATTTACCTGTCCTGATCACAAATATAGCTGAAATTAAACAATCAATCAATCAATCTAGTCGTTCATTATAATTTGTGATCTCTGATACATCCTTTATATTATAAACACATGTTATGTTTTGTTTTGACATTTTAAATGTGCTAGTAATAAGTATATACATAAACTGTAAAGAGGAGTTGACAACAAGGATATTTCTTGAAATTATTGCAAAAAATTATTTATATTTTTTTTTTCAGGAAAATTTAGAAAAACTTTATAAAGCAAAGGGAGGAAATCAGTCAGGTGGAAGTGATGCAGAAAAACTGCAGGTGAGAATTCAATTTAAATTATAATTATATGATTGTTTAATTCAATGAAATACAAGTGTTGACACATTATTGTGTGAAGACATCATTTGGAATGGCACTCTGTTTACACATTGAAATTATTTGATCATTATGAAGTTATATCTATTTGTCCATTTGAAAATACATATGTACATTCTTTTTTGTCAGCTTGAGATTAATATGTGTTTACATGTTTGGTTTAATTTAATTAAGGTTTTGTAAACATTTTGCAATGATAAAGCTGAAATATTATATTACTCAGCTAGATGTTAAACACTGTTTAGTTTAGCATGTATTATCCCTGAGATAAAAAAAAAATAAAAGTAAAATGCTTATACATTATCTACATTAAATTTTATGCATTCATAATATATGTACTTTCAGAAATCTCCAAATATTTAAAATTAACAATACAATTTCAGTACCGAGACAGAGCTAAAGAAAGGAGAGAAAAGTATGGAATACCACCACCTCCAGAACCAAAAAGCAAAAGACCAGAAGAACCTGTGGTGTAAGTTTTAAATCAAGTTACCTCCTCCTCAAAACAAAAACAATACAGAAAAACTCAATCGCTTAGCCAACCTCATACCGTATAAGTGGTTTTTTTTTTCGCGGGAGCCATATTTCGCGATTTTCTTCAAAATTGGTGGAATTGTTTTTAGCTGATTTTGAGTTTAAACCAAAATCAAATTTTAGCTGATTGACCGTTATATTAGAATTACATTATCTGAATTGGTTGACCAACAATTCAAAATAGGAAATGTTTTGAAATAATTTAGTATCGTAATGCATAATGCATGGGATTTTGTCCAGATTCTTTATTTTGCAGGAGGGGTGCGCATTATAAACGAAAATGTTTACTATAGTTAAATATTTTTGTATTTCTTTACTTGTTTGGCTCTATTCCACAAAATCATTAAATGCATATAATACTTTTTAATTATTCAGAGAATTAATACTCTCTAGTGCAGTTGTGTTTTGAACCAGTAAACGTTTACAGTTGATACGAAAATAAACTAAAAATAAAAGTGTGACTCTATCTAACCGTGCGTAAAAATAAGAAATAAATCATGGAAGCCAGAATGTGTTGGGAGTTTTAACATGGATTGGCGGATATTAGTATTTTATCCCGAGTCAGAAGCGAGGGATAAAATTTACTAATATCCGCCAGTCCATGTTAAAACTCAAAACACATTCTGGCTTCCATGATTTATTTCGATTCTGATATGTCTTAAGAGTACAAATACGGTAGTATACTTTGATTGGAAGATGGTAATTTATACATATGCTTGTGGAAAATGTCGCACACAATTTATGTAATTCGAAAAATACTGCGACCTCTATCGGCATTATTCGGGTCACAATTTATGCTACCAATGGAAACGTCGGTCACATTCATCGGTGCATGTGCTAATGAGATAATATGAAGAAATAATTCTGGTTTTTGGAACAAAGGGAAAGAGTGAGGTCATGTTAGAATAATTAATAATGTTGTCGATAAGATTTAGTGTGTGCATAATTTTTATAAAGGTGTCATAATTACTTAATGTATAATTAGACTGTCGGACTGTGTTTACACAAGCTTTTAATGATTGAAATAAAAGAAAAAAATAATCAAATGTATTCGTCAATTTTTATGTCAAGTATGGAAGTTTTATTACTCCCAGCTGTGAAGTATAATCTGATTAACAATAAATTATCTGTTATGATTGTATGGCTAGGATACTATTTCATCGCTTCAATAATAAGGCATTGTTTGTTGGTCATTTATGATCATTGTCAACATATACATTATTTTCGGGAAGGATTCCCCCATGTTGGAAATTTTAAAAGCGTCATTTCAACAACTTTAAGAATGACAGTGACCATATAATTGTTAAATATTCACTATACAGTCATACTACGGGAGATAGATCTTATACAATTATTTAAGAACATAAAAAAAACTTACGTACTAAAGGGTGGAAATTTACGCAGATTCTTTTTTTTGCTGATCGATGACTTTCGCGAAAATTAGGTACCTGCAAAAAAAACCACTTATACGATATATACCATCTTTGGAGGGATGTAACAGTTAGTTTGCAACTTTCAAACATTCATAGTTCTATTTTTGTATGTCTGCTACAAAATATTATGTAGAGATATATATGTATATTCATATATTATTTAAAAATTAATTTTAAACAAGGAACACATTTTTTTAACTAGAAAAACAAAGCAATTTTTTTTAACCACAAATGCATTCAAGGCTTGAGTGAATTTTCATTTTGGAGCAAATGTTATGAGTGATTGTGCACTGACACAATTCATTTGATTGTAGTTTTGAAGAACCAACTAAAACTGGCATTGGTGGAGAAAATATTGGCAACAAATTGTTACAGAAAATGGGCTGGTCTGCTGGTCAAGGTTTAGGAAAGAAAGGACAGGGCATTGTGGCTCCTATAACGGTACAATGTTTATGAAAAGTAGTTATAAAATGATAATAAGTGGCTTTCTCCTGGTTTCCTCCAATAATAAAAGTGGCTGCCACGGTATAAATGAAATATTGTTGAAAGTGGTGTTAAAACACCTTAAAAAAAATTTAATCAGATATCAAACAAGGAAAGAAAAAAAAATTTGGGATGAGAATATTATTTTCTGGAATTTATTTTTCAGAAATATGAAAAAAGATTTTTTTTGTGTAGAAGACATCGCAACTTCAATCATAATGTCTTAATGCTCAAATATTGACGATTTTTGGTTGCATATTATGAATTGAATCCTCAAATCTAAACACTGAAGAAAAAAAATGAAGATATGACACCAAATTGAAGATTGATATAAAAAAGTAATTGGAGGCTAAAGGTTCTTTACTGGTCATACATTGGATGAAATGAGATTTCATTTTGGAAATTTACTGTAAAGCATCACTTTGCTATTGAAAAGCAATAATGATAACCTGCATTTTATTTCAGACACAAAGAAGGAATGCCACAGCTGGTTTAGGAATGAGAGGTGCTAGTAATGTTGCTGCTGGTGGTGATTCTTATAAAGAAGCTGCCAAGAAGAACATCTTTGCTCGTTACCAGGAAACAGATTGATATTTAGAAACAATTCTATTTCAAGACCTAATTGCAATATTTTGTATGCAGTTTTTTTTAGGCACATTTGAAAAAAAAAGCCATGCTGACTAAGATTTGTGAGAAAATGTTTTAAATTGGTTCCTTGAGTTTATATTCCACACTGGGAGTATAATCAATTTAACTTGCATGTACTTACTATTAGTCAGCTTAATGACTGGGCTATTCGAATCGGACATAAGGAGAACTTGGCAGTAAATAACAATTGGCATTTTGCATACATTGTATGCTATTTAAATAGATTTCTTGTTGATATGAAGGTTTAATTCAGTGCATCACTGTATAATGTAATAAAATGAGATATGTGTAAAATGCATGCATCACAAATTATTCATTGTAAAATAAGACAACAATGTAATTATTTTTGACATCTTTTGTGTACACATGTGTAAATTGGACTGGAATATTATTGTTTATATAGTAAACTAAATAAAAAAAAAAATTAAAATGTAAAGATTATGCTATTCATCTACCATTTGAAATGTAAATTTGAATCGTAACGTTTGTTTATCTAACATTGTGGTACTTGTGTACAAACTTGTAGTGTTTTCAGAATACATTAAAAAAGCAAATATGTGATAGTTTTTGTTTTGTCTTTTTTGCGTGATTATAAAAATTACAAGATTGTATTGATACATTTGTATATTAATCTGTAATCATTTTTGTCATGTTCTCATGATTGATCTTCATAGGACTTTATGACAACAATAATTGTATTGAAACTTAAAGAGCAATGTTCAGTTATGACCAATGACATTTCTGTAGATATTATCCTGAGGAGAAATCAGATTTTTAGGATCCTGTACCTTTTGATCCCGATTTCCATATTTCAGTTTGTTTTTGACCTGAGAAACATTTTTCTCACTTTTGAGACAGACCCGTTCCTATTTTTAGCGATGTGAGATTGTCTTATCTTGCACTAGTGCAAGACAAAAAAATCACGTGCGTTTTACCGGCAAATCCATGCTGTACAGTTTATGTCAACTGCCCCCCAGTTCTCCATGCTTCACCAATAAAACCACGATTCTATTACATAAGTATCTTTTTAAATTAATGTATGTATACTATTCTGCTAGCTAACAATTTAACTATCCTGCACCTAAACACGGTGTATGACTCTCTTCCAGTCGTTTGTTTACTTTGAGTAAATAATAGAGTGCTCTCCCTTGTTAGTAACTAACGCTACCTCCCTTTGACCAAATTCAAATATTTTTTCACAGCCACAGGATCGCTGTTGTAGTGTTGAGTTACATTTATCATATATTTATTAAATACATTGTATTTTATTATGAAATACATTTAAAATATTGCCGAGACACGGATGCATATGAATAAATTGAATATTTACTTCAGCAATGGAAACAAAATTTGCGGGAAAACACTCGATCTGGAATGTAAACAAAACAATTAGGTAACAGCTGATAAAAGTGAGAAATAAAATCAAATACTGGCAAAAAGTGCAAGACATGGAAATCTCTTGACACCCTCGGGTAAGATTTCAATCGATCGATCCTCGGGTGTCGGAGATTTCCTTGTCTTGCACTTTTGCCGGTGTTAGATTCTATATGTCTCTTCGAACCCCCACCCAATCTTTGATTTATGATTAGCACTCAAATTTGTATATTTTAATACGGGACATTCCAGTTAATTCAAAGAAATTGATTATAGAAACGTTTTCGCATACAAGTCCTATGTCAATATTTGTCCTGATGTTGCCGATCCTTGTTAAAAACTAGAGGCTCAGGTGAGCCTGTATCGCTCACCTGACATAAGTCCTCTTAAGAATGTCTGCATGCCGAATACATCCGAGTTACTGTTCAAATCCCATAGAATTCTATGTTAAAACTATGTCTGCTCATGGCAGCCATCTTGGATGGAGGTCATGGTCACCGGTCATAATTTTGAAAGTATACTACCCAAGGAACATCCATGCCATGTTTACTTTAAATTGGCTCATTGGTTTCAGAGAAGATTTTTAAACATATTTCCCATAGGGTCCTATGTTAAAACTATGTTTGCTGATGGCTGCCATCTTGGATGGAGGTCTGGGTCACTGGATATAATTTTGAAGGTTGACCGTTTAAGGACCATTCATACCATGTTTGCTTTAAATTGGCTAATTGGTTTCAGAGGGAAAAAAAATTAAAACATTTTTCCCGTAGGGTCCTATGTTAAAACTGTCCGCTGACGGTGGTCATCTTGGATGGAGGTCGGGGTCACAGGACATAATTATGAAAGTTGACCACCTAAGGACCGTTCATGCCATGTTTACTTTAAAATGACTTGCTGGTTTTAGAGGAGAAGACTTAAACATTTTTTCCATAGGGTCCTATGTTAAAACTAAGTCGAGTCATGGTGGCCATCTTGAATTTCCGATCAGCAAACTATTCACAATTTTAGTACAGGACCACCCAATGATCATTCCTACAAAGTCACAATTCAATTGGCTTGGTGGTTTCTAAGAAGAAGATTTTTAAAATTTCGACCAATCAGAACACAGTATGGGCCCTGGCAGCCATCTTGGATTTCCGATCAGCGTCAAAAACAAAAATCTTGTATATGACCATCCAATGAACATTTCTGCCAAATTTGGTTCAAATCTGTTTTGTGGTTTCAGCAAAAAAGATGAAACTGTGTAATTCCCATAGGGTCCAATGTTAAACTAAGTCGAGTCATGGTGGCCATCTTGAATTTCCGATCAGCAAACGATTCACAAGTTTAGTACAGGACCACCCAATGATCATTCCTGCAAAGTAACAATTCAATTGGCTTGGTGGTTTCTGACGAGAAGATTTTTAAAATTTCAGCCAATGAGAACACATTATGGCCCCTGGCAGCCATGTTGAATTTCAAATCAGCACCAAAAACACAAATCTGGTAGAGGACCACCCAATGAACATTTTTGGCAAGTTTAGTTCAAATCTGTTCAGTGGTTTCAGAGAAGAAGATTTAAATGTGAAAAGCTAACGGACGACAGACACTTGCTTACCCATGACAAAAGCTCACATGGCCTATGACCAGGTGAGCTAAAAACATTAACTTTGTGAAGGGACCATTCAATGCTCATTGATATAGAATTTAGATTGATCAGTTGGTCTCTCCCAGAAAAAGCTTGTATTCATTATACGACCACAAAAATGTTGCAGTCATATTATGTGATGGTGCTGTTGTCGTCCGTCTAGACCATGGTTTTTCTGCAATAACTTGAGATGTAGTTGATAGATCCTTTTGAATTTTGAACAAAAATGATACTTGGCACTGGATAAAGGTTGGTAATGATATTGGGTATTGTGACACTACCTGTTTTTAAACAAAAGGCCCTAATGTGCAAATATGGACGTTTCTGTTATTTGTACACAGAGAGCTAATTTTTCATCGCCAGAATTCCAAAATTTGGCAGGTATAGAGCATTTTCATTCTGTTTTCATGCACTTATTTTCTTTGCACGAGCTTCAGTAGTATGTCGATTGATTTCCTATGGTTTGCGAGATAAACTCGACTCAAAGGGTACAACAAAAACTTTCTTATTTTACATCCTATTTTTATGCAAAATGACCATCTTTATGGGACCCATATTATGCCCCACTCTTGTCAAGTGGTGGTTATGCTGGATGCCGTTGTCTCTATCCTTTTTGGCCAATTGGAACCAATATTGGTTGGAATGTTCACTGAATGGTCCTCTAGAAAGTTTTTTTGTTGATTAGAAGTAGACAAAAGAAACAAGAGGCCCAAAGGTGTCAAAAAGGGCTTTCTCTTTTTAATGTTGTTCTCTGAAAACCACTGGACCAATTAGAACCAAACTTTAGATTGGAAAAGACAAATGATAATGATATAATTGTCCTTTCCATTACGTCTCGTGTGTTAATGGTACATGTATATACAAATAGACTGGTTTTTCATAACATTGATTAATTTGTTCACACCACGATATAGCTGATATACTGCGATAAACACCAATCAAACAATCAATCATTCAATCGTAACATTGTATATTTTTATTACAATATCTACAATTCTTTCAAGATTAAATGCTGTCTCTGTCTTTGGGTGGTCTTTGCTTCCTGTATTTCTTTTGAGATCTACAAAGAAATGATTAAATATGAAACAAAAAACAAACTAATATGAATAAATCTGTTATACACTTATTCCATGCACAATATAATCAATCACAACATGAACTAGTTCTCCGACAAATCTTAAACTAATGATAGATGATGACAACAGCCAATGGAAATCGGACAAATAATTATCAGCCCTGTTCTTTTTACAGCACCTATGAATTTAAACCACCCCTTCTCTTTATGCTACACTTGAACAAGTGCAGTAGATCAAATAAAAATAATTAACTTTGTAAACAACATCTTGAGCACTCAGAAATGTTAAAACGAACATTAACTAGAAATGAATTGGTTCATAGGAAATACAGCATATATTGGTAATCAGTTTTGGGTACAGTAGATGTTTTCATGGTTTATCCAAATTTGTGGAAATGAAAAAAACAACAACAAACCAGTGGACAAGAACTAGAGGCTCACAGGAGTCTTGTTCACCATTTCACAGGAATGTTTCATAAAATAAAATTAAATTTCCATTGCTGGTTCTTTAGGATACTATTACCTAATATTCTGCATTGAAGTCTATATTAAACTTTGTACATGCATGACACAGACCCAATAGACCCTGGGGCCTTCATTTGTGGAAGTTTGAATCTGTGTCTCGCATTAATGGTTTATGCTATTCATAATTGAATTTTCATATCACCTTCAGGTAAGGTGAGCTAAAAAGTTAATGATGACAAAATCCAAGTGATTGTAAAAAGCTCACTTGGTCATTAGCGAAAATTGTGGTGAAGTTTTTTTTTTTACATATACAAGGGGGCATAATTGATAATTTTTTACCAAATTTATGAATTTCAAACTGGACAGCTATTGTTCAGATATAGCTTGTGTATAAATCTGTCAAGAAATAAAGACGTTAGGTTGCTAGCATGATTTGATCAGCATACCACAAGCACACCTTTTCAACGAGCTGTGAGTTGAATAAATCTTCATTGTAAATCCAGATTTACTCTGCTAATATTTATTATGATTCCTCAATATGTTGCTTAAGATAGGTTACCTTGGAAACCAAGGATGCTTAGTAGTGAAGAACATGCTGGCCAATTCTTTATCAGTGGGACCATCCTTTCTGAACCTCAGATGATCTTGTACACGATATTGAATTTTCAGTGCTGAGTCTCCCTAAAATAAGAATACAATTTTCAGCATAAAATCTTGAGAAGTTCTGCTATGCCATTTTTAAATGTTTAAATATTAATTAATTTATTGGAATAAATTTTTGTGGATAAACTGATAGTGAGGTGTTTGTTGACATTTGAATTTGTGGTTTTGATACATACTCATAATTTCTCCGGTTACATATGCCTTTTGTGATGCACCAAGTTTTGTGGTTTGACGACAGCAACGAAAACTATAAATATTGGTATTTAATTAATATAAATATTCATAGTGTCATCGCGACCAAGTTTGGAATTGTAGGTACAAAAAATTAAAGATATTTTCTCAATGCAGGTATAAGGTACATGTCTAGCAAACCTTGATATAACTGGGTGAAATCACTATCCTTACATTGGTGAAAGGATAGTGGTTATTATATGTGATTGACTGCTTTAACCACTATATGATGGTGCCACTTTATCTAGTGGTTATTATATGTGATTGACTGCTTTAACCACTATATGATGGTGCCTCTTTATCTAGTGGTTATTATATGTGATTGACTGCTTTAACCACTATATGATGGTGCCACTTTATCTAGTGGTTATTATATGTGATTGACTGCTTTAACCACTATATGATGGTGCCTCTTTATCAACTTCTGATCTTATTACATAAACAATTTAATAATAAATTGTGCATTGAATAAGTTTGTGGCATTATTTACATTTTACGACTTGTATTACCCAAATTACCCTAAACTATTGCATTCATATCTAGATTTCAGTATATGTATTAAAATCTGTTTAAAAAAGGACCTAAAAATCTAGTCACTTGAATTTCACAACAGATGAAAAAATCAATAAATGAAATTAAAAACCTTTAATAATGAAGGAAATAAAAAAAGTTTACTCAAAGCATTCACTAGCAGTGTCTTAGGAACACAAGTACTTGCTTGTCTGCCTTTAAGAAGGCATACCTGGTAATGGAAAAGGGAAACATTACTAAGAAATATATGATACATGTACTAAAGTATGATGTTGAATTTACTGAGTATATTTATCTAGGAGCATACTTACTTCAGAAATTTCATCGACTTTCCTTGGCAGAGGCTGAAAAAACAGAAACCATTTGCATATGAAAGGTACACAATTAAAATACATAAATATACAAAAGAGGTAAGGATTTTACAGTTTTTGGTAATTAAAGCCACTTTCCACAATTTTTTAGTTATATTGTGGCGGTGAGGATTATTGGTGGAGGAAATTGGAGTACTTAAAGGGGAATTTGCGGTAGTGTCTACCGACAAAATTTGTGGGCGGAGCTTATTAGCAAAAATCCCTGTTGATATGAACAGCATATTTATGAAACTGTATGTCATATGACCAACATGACCAAGGTCACATACCTCAGAAATTTGAAGTGATTTTTGTAGGTTTTAGACTGATGAAGAATATTATTTTTAATAAGACTAAAAGTTTCATTGGGAGGAACACTAGTGACCATGCCTGTCAAATATTTTGTACCAAAAGTAACTATGAAACTGTGTATCATTGATCTTCCCTCCTCGAGATGACTGTGGCCAAAATAATGAAGAAACTGAATGTTTGCTCCGCCCACAGCTATTTATACCCATGCTCCAGGTTTAAAGGGAAACTAGAGGCTCAGGTGAGCCTGTATCGCTCACCTGATATAAATAAGTCCTCTTAAGAATGTCTGCATGCCGAATACATCTAAGTTACTATTCAAATCCCATAGGGTTCTATGTTAAAACTATGTCTGCTCATGGCAGCCATCTTGGATGAAGGTTGTGGTCATCGGACACAATTTTGAAAGTATATACTACCCAAGGAATATCCATGCCATGTTTGCTTTAAATTGGCTGACTGGTTTCAGAGGAGAAGACTTTTAAACAATTTTCCCATTGGGTCCTGTTAAAACTATGGCCGCTGATGGCGGTCATTTTGGACCGAGATTGGGGTCACTGAACACAATTTTGGAAGTTGACCACCGAAGGACCATCGATGACATGTTTGCTATATTGGTTTACTGGTTTCAGAGGAGAAGATTTTAAAACATTTTTTCCCATAGGGTCCTATGTTAAAACTAAGTCGAGTCATGGCGGCCATCTTGGATATGCGATCGCCACAAAAATAACAAATTTAGTAGAGGACCATCCAGTCACCATTTCTATAATGTTACAATTCCATCGGCTGAGTAGTTTCTGACAAGAAGATTTTCAAAGTTTCAACCAATCAGAACACATTATTGGCCCTGAGGGCCATGTTGGTTTTCCGATCTAAACCAAAATAACAA
>MJUT01061983.1:1053295-1065021 GCA_002080005.1 Gigantidas platifrons
ATTTGGAACTGATGAACAATTTTCAAAGCCGAGCCTTAAATACAAATTCTGCAAAAAACTATTTGCTCACAAAAGCCATACTGCAGACAGCACCAGGAAATAAGATCAGAAATTGAAAGGAAAAAACTTAGAACTGTCTCCTCTGTATTGTTAGTTTGATTTATTTCTGAAGAAAGAAGCCATACTTTCCCCCCCCTAATTAGAAACCGTTAACTGTTGTCAAAACTATTAATTAGATATGCATCCTGCTTGTTTATTCAGAAATCAAGTTGTTGTTTTAAAAGGGATATTTTAATGATTGTAAATACAAATGTATACACATATTTCCTTTAAAGCCACAACACACAAATGTAACAATTTTATTGGTTAAAAAAAGCTCACACAAGTAGAAAGGTTAATCTTTCAACTTCATCCAAAAACAAAAACAAAAATATCTTTGAAAAAATCTCCAAAAACATTTCAAAATAATAAAAATAAAATAAAAAAAAATTGATATAAAAAATAAAATGCTGTGAAAAATACCTCTGCAAAAACACTTAAAAAAAATATTACTGGAATTAAACATAATATTTAATATTAGGTTGATTTTTTTTTAATCAAACATTTTTTTTAATTGAAAATGAACAAATAATGAAAATTGACAATTGTGACTTTTTGTCCTATTTTTTTCAATATTTGAGGTTGTGACTTTTTGTCCTATTTTTTTCAATATTTGAGGTTGTGACTTTCTGTCCTACATTCTTTTAATTCAACCCTGTATGTGATTGAAAAAAAACTCCATAAAATAGTCTAAAATCAGCTATTTCTTCACTTGGCGTCCGTCGTCCGTCCGTAAACATTTCAATCTTCTTCTAGAGAACCACTGAAGCAAATGGGGCCAAACGTGGCAGGAATGTTCATTTGCATGGTCTAACCAAGTGTTGTTACTTTCGTTATGATCGGTTATCCAACATGTCTGCCAGGGGCCATAAAAGCCTCTGATTGGCTGAAATTTTTAATGATCTTCTTCTCCGATACTACATGGAGGATGGAATTGAAAATTGTCATGAATGATCATTGCAAGCTGCTAACCAAGTGTTGTTACTTTTTGGACCGATTGAAAATCCAAGATGGCCGCCAGCGGGGGACATAATTTAACATAGCGACCCTATGGGAAGTATGTAAAACAAACTTCTTTTCAAGAACCACTGGATGGATTGGAACCATACTTGGCAGAAATGTTCCTGACAAGGTTCTGATCATATGTTGTTACTTTTTGTTCCGATCGGTTATCCAATATGGCTGCCAGGGGCCATAATAGCCTCTGATTGGCTGAAATTTCAAAGATCTTCTCCGATACTATGCATGGAGGATGGAATTGAAAATTGTCATGAATGATCATTTGCAAGCTGCTAACCAAGTGTTGTTACTTTTTGGACCGATTGAAACTTCAAGATGGCTACCAGCAGGGGACATAATTTAACATAGCGACCCTATGGGAAATATGTAAAACAAACTTCTTCTCCAGAACCACTGGATGGATTGGAACCATACTTGGCAGAAATGTTCCTGGCAAGGTCCTTATCAAGTGTTGTTACTTTTTGTTCCGATCGGTCATCCAACATGGCTGCCAGGGTCCATAAAAGCCTCTGATTGGTCGAAATTTCAATCTTCTTTTAGAGAATCACTGAAGCAAATAGGACCAAACTTGGTAGGAATGTTCCTTTGCATGGTCTGTCCAAGTGGTGTTACTTTTGTTCCGATCAGCCATCCAACATGACTGCCAGGGGACATAATAGCCTCTGATTGGCTGAAATTTTTAAAGATCTTCTCCGATACTACAGGAGGATGGAATTGAGAATTGTCATGAATGATCATTGCAAGCTGCTAACCAAGTGTAGTTACTTTTTGGACCGCTTGAAAATCCAAGATGGCTGCCAGCGGGGGATATAATTTAACATACTCACTGAGCAACCCTATGGGAAATTATGTAAAACAAACTTCTTTTCAAGAACCACTGGATGGATTGGAACCATACTTGGCAGAAATGTTCCTTACTAGGTCCTGATCAAGTTTTGTTACTTTTTGTTCTGATCGGTCATCCAACATGGCTGCCAGCACCCATAAAAGCTTCTGATTGGCCAAAATTTCAAAGATCTTCTTCTCAGATACATGGAGGATGGAATTGTAAGTTGTCAAGAATGATCATTGCAAGATGCTAAACAAGTGTTGTTACTTTTTTGGCTGATTGAAAATCCAAGATGGCTGCCAACGGCAGGTCATAGTTTAATGTATGACCCTATGGGAAATATGATAAAAAAAAATTCTCAAGAACTACTGAAGGGATTATTGAAACCATACTTGGCAGAAATGTTCCTTACAAGGTCCTAATCAAGTGTTGTTACTTTTTGTTCTGATCGGCCATCCAAATACTGGCTTCTGATTGGTCAAAATTTAGATAGTGGCCGATTTGATTCCAATTTGGTACATACGGTACATGTATTGGGGGACTGCGAACTCAACTGTATAAATTTCATTGCCATAGCAGCCATGCATGACCAAATGCTGGCTGCTAATTGGTCAAATTCAAATTTGGTATACATGTACATGTGTTAGGGGACTGCGAACTCAATTAACCACATTGGTTTCAAAAGGTCAGGAAGGAGGGAATTTAAAATATAATTCTGCCTGAAATGTTCATTAATCATCAATTTTTTTGTTCTGGAGTTATGCTTTTTAATAACATTCAAAATAGCAACTCGGCTTGTGCATCTCTGATGCCATCCTGATTTTTTTCTAATTACTTTTTATTATATGTCTGCAGAAAATAAATGTGAAAAACAAACATTGCACCATCAAAGTCATGTTATAGGACTACATATGTCCCAGTGGAATCTGGAGTGCCACAAGTATCAGTCTTAGATCCTAGTATATTTATCAAAATAATATATTGTGATCATGATATACCAGTCGGCCTTTAGGAACGCCACCATACTCTATTTGCAAATGATATCATTGCATACATGTACGGGTAGTTGTACTTGGCTATAAAATCCACTATCGATGCAGAACAACATGCATGATCTCGACAATCTTGCAATATGGGAAAGAAATGGCGGATAACTTTGCAAACAATATTTTTCACAAAAAAACTACTGTCAAGGCATGTCAACCAAGTAGGCCAAAAAGTTGCTGAAATGGTCGTATGATGGTCATCTTTTAGAATATGGTCAAATGGCTCAGGTCAGCAAACCAATAAGGCTGCTGTTACAAATAAAAATTAGTAAAAAAAAAAAAGTCACGAATGAACCCAGGTGAGCGATTACAGGCTCATGGGTAGAATACAGGAAATATTTTATTTTGAAACTTTATTATTTATAAAATAGTTTACTTATGATATGCTCTACAAATTTCCTAGTATTGATCAGTTGCTGTATTCTGCAATTTCTAATATTGTAACAGTAGAGCATGTTTTATCTCCGAATAATGCAATGTCTCCGATGGGATTAAATCCCAGGACCTCTCGCATTATAAGCCACTGCTCTACCAACTGAGCTCAAGGAGATCTCCACTAATGCAGTACACTGCCAGTAGGCATAGGTGGTTATGAACCTACTACGGTTCCTATAACCTGAGGTAGGGAAACGTTCCTGTTACATTCCCCCACTTCAAGAGTCGTCAAATGTACCTTGATGACGATATCTCAAATACCAACATACAAGACAACCAGTTTTCCTGTTCTGATCAACAAAGGTTTTTAGGGGGGGGGGGGGGNNATGTAGCAGTACAGCATATTTTATTTCCGAAAACTGCAATGTCCTGATGGGATTCAATCCTGGGACCTCTCACATTGTAAGCCACTGCTCTACAAACTGAAATAAAGGAGATCTCCACAAGTGCACCTACTACAGTTCCTATAACCTTAGGTAGGGGAATATTCCTGCTACAATATATATATATATTATGTAGACTAGTTTCTTACACAATAATGGTTTTAATACACAAGATTTTCTTAACAAATAGAAGAGGCGGGATATAGTTTGGATCACTTTCAACAATATTTCAGTTATATCGTTGCAGTCAGTTTTATTGGAGGAGGAAGAAGGAGTATCTGGAGAAAACCACTGACCTGGTCACTAGTCACTGACAAATTTATCACGTAATGTTGTATAGAGTACACCTCGCCATGAGCGGGATTTGAACTCACAACTTTAATGGTGATAGGCACTGATTGAATAGGTAGTTGTAAATCCAACTACCATACAATCATGACCATGATGGCTCCCTCCTGTCTAAAAGACCGCAGGAGAATTTTCCACCATTGAGTTTCATCCTTTGTCCATCCTATATGGTATATGTTTTCTATTTTACAGTTAGAAGATATTATTAGTGTATATAGAAAGTATGTGAGCATCCCAGAACCAACAGGTGCAAGGATCTCAAAGAGATCAAAGGGAGATAATTTGATTGTGAATACAACATGGAAGCAAGCAGACTTGGAAAGATCAGAAAATGTCAAGTTTTGTAAAAATTATGTTATCAGACATGGACTACCAAATCAGTTTGATGTTCAGTTTACAAACATTATTACAGAAAATACTGAGTTAGTTTGTATTCTTCATTTCATTCAGTAAAGTCAGTCAAAGCTGCAATAAATAACTTAGCGGAACTTAATTTTAACTTCCCTTCACAGTGCATTTCATATTAATCAAATCTGTACTCAGTGACCTGCAGTGTCTTATGTGACCCTATATTTCAATGTTCCTTTGAAAGGTCACATAGGACGGGTTTGACTATAATTTACTCAGGAAGTTATAGAATTATGAATTTCAAGATCAATTTTTGTCAATCTTTTTTTTTTCAAATTCGTATGCACTTTGGCATGAAGCTTCAATATGCATGCTTTGCAATCTTGGCTAATGACTTTTATTTCACATTTTGCAGAAAGCTTTATTTTCATTTTCTTCTTGATGCAATTTTTCGTGATTTGGAACTTAATTTAATTTTATCTTTTATAGAAATCACTAATTTGCAGGGTCAGGGTTAGGGTTATGGCATTTAACGCCACATTAAAAACAATATTTCAGTTATATAGTAGTGATCAGTTTTATTGGTGGAGGAAACCAGAGTACACGGAGAAAACCAATAACCTGTTGCAAGTCACTGACAAACTTTATCACATAATGTTGTATCAAGTACACCTCCCCATGAACGGGATTCAAACTCACAACTTTAGTGGTGATATGCACTGATTGCATAGGTAGTTGTAAATCCAACTAGGTACTATACGATCACGACCAAGACAGGCCCCTAATTTGCAGGGATATGTTTCAATAATGCTATATTGACTTACCACAAATCTGAATACCACTAAAATAACTACTCTTGCAGGATTATGTTCATGATTATTATTGTTTAACACCACTTTCAGCATATTTTAGTTATTTCATGACTTTAAGTTCACTGATGAAGAAATCTAGAGTACCCAGAAGAGATTCACAGATGATCAGTATGTCACTCAAAAACTTTATCATATAATAACTGATTGCATTAAGTATTAAGTAAATTCAACTACATTTGTACCCTACAATCATGGCCATAGAGACCCCCTACAGCAACCATGAGTTATGACTGTTAAGTGCCACTTTTAACCTTCTGAAAGTCACTGGTAAACTTTATCAGTGACTAGAATCAAACTCGCAGCTTGCATATAGTATAGTGATGGTGGCCAATGATTGGATAGGTAGATGTAAATCCAACTACCATATATGATCGCGGCCATGACAACATATATATTCTGTAGTAACTATGTACATGTACTACTAACCAGTTTAACTATTATATAGATACTTGGTAACTTATTTTTTTTCTCAGAATTTGGAATAGGGAATCACCATCTGGTAATTTGACGGCCATTATTAGAAGTGTCAAGACAAAGAAAGATGAGGAAAAACAATATATAGAGGTATGATATATTTGAAACATTTTTTATTGATTGTTATCTGTATCAACAATGAAGAATGAAATTTAAGGACATAGCAATATAATGGGAGTCACAGTTCTTTTATATATTTATGTAGGATTTATTTGGTGGTCAAGACACTTCCTCATTCCATTCCAATTTGACATCCAATAAGAATAACAGAGTACTAAATACATTCTGATTGACTGAAAGATGAAAAAATCTTCTCACCAGAATATGATGTTATAATCACGTCACTGACATCATGTTACCAAATCCTCGATAAACATGCTATCATTGATATGTTTTGCTTGAAATGGATTTCTCATTACATCTCACATCTCTGGCATCACCTTCGATGTGATATTGCTCTGAAAATCCATTCTCACAAAACAAATCAACGATAGTGTATTTGTATTATCATATTTTACTGTGGCATATACTGCCATTGATAATTGGCTGGCCAACATTTCGTCATCCTGGTTGCTATTTCTTTGTATATTTAAGGTATGGGATGACAGACAGAAGATCAAGAATTATGAAGTTACAAGTCTAGAAAAACATGGCAAGATTTGTGACCCAGATGGTAAGACTAAGATTCTTAAAACTGTAATACTATGCACACTTTAATATACCAATTAATTGAAAAGGGGGCATCATGACAGATGGCTTTACATCTACATAAACAATCAGTGCTCATCACCACTAAGGATTGTGAGTTTGACTCCAACCCATGGAATGTTGTTACATCAAAGTGTACTTTGGTTAGGTTTGGGTTTATAGTGTTTAACGCCACTTTCAACAATATTTAAGTTATATTGTGGCACTCAGTTTTATTGGTGGAGGAAACCGGAGGACCCCGAGAAAACCACTGACCTGTCGCAAGTCACTGACAAACTTTATCACATAATGTTGTACACCTCTCCCTGATCGAGATTCGAACTCACAATGCCACGACGGCCCCAAGTGTATTTTGGACATTGATAGCAAATTTTGTTAACCTCACTCAGATGTGCCTAATTCTAATATTTTTAAGTTCTAATAAATGTTTTTTTCAATTTTTGTTAGAAGTTGTAATGCAGAATATCTCAATAATGACAATTACATGTATTCCAATTTTACAAAATGAAAATATCTATCAACCATGTGATAAAACTACTATCTCCATTGAGCCTCTGGTTGGTTAAAAATCTTTATCATGATATTCATTTTTCATCTTTTCATTGGCAGGACAGTTTGGTTCTTTATGCTGGTCATCTTCTGAGAAGAATTTACTCTACATTGCTGAGAGAAAGAAGCCTAAATCTGTATCATACTTTGATTCTAAACCAAAGAAAGAGGTGGTAGAAGATGGAGAGAAACCTGTTAAAGTAAAAATACATAGTGTTGTGATTATTAGCTATGTAACTGGTACACTCCTCTATTCAAGGTTATAGGAACAGTAGTAGGTTCATAACCCTGCTCTGCTAACTGTATTAGTGGAGGTCTTCTTTAGCTTTCAGTTGGTAGAACACTGGCTTATAATAAGAGAGATCCCAGGATTGAATCACATGGAGGACATTGCATTTTTAGGAGATAAAATACACTCTACAGTTAAAGCTATATACTTATTTCATTCTCACTTCAGGATTTGAGTTTTGCCCATCAGTGAAGACCCTATAGTGATTGGTTTAAAACATCAATTAAATTTCGTTCATTAAATTATTTGCCCAAGGGTATCCCATTTTTATCTACTTCCAAATCCTTTTTCATTAGAAGAAACTTAGTTATTTATTTGCATGCTTAGCCTTAGATATTAACATTTGACATATCGAAATTGGCATTAAAATGATAATCATATATGGAATTAAGAGGAAGAAAATCACAAAAAGGGGATAATTCATCCAAACAATTTCAGATACAAGGATATTAGATAGTAAAATCCCACCAGAGATGCCACATATTAAATTAAGAAGCAATGCCTACATCGATTCTGATATGAAAAATGTGACCCCGAATTAAACCCTTCCGATTCAATGGTTTTTTTTGTAATTATGAAATGTATTCAAACAAAACACAGGAAAATATAATGCAGCAATTTATAAGAATAATGCATTTGAAAAATAAACTTCCTAGATGAAAACTAACTAGATATATTTATGAAAGGTTTAGTTCATTTATAAAATTTAAAACTTGATACCTGCTATATAATTCGAGTTCCAAATGAATTAAAAACCGGTATTTCACCCAATTTGATTATCCCTATGCATATAAAAAATATATTGAATTAGGTTGATATTGCATAAAGCAAAACTTGTCTGATTCTAAAATTGATTTGCCATTAGCTAATACTCAAACATGTAACTAGTACTAATTGCTGCTGTGGTCTTATGTTGATAAATTCTGTTGTTAAAAGTAGTGATTTTATGTTGATAAATTCTGTTGTTAAGAAGGCACTAGTTTTTGAAATGTCCATTTGATGATACTTCATTATTTTTATTTTTCATCATTGTTTACAGGGAGAGGAACATGATTACATTGAAGACTGGGGAGAACAACTGGTTGGTAAAACAAGTCCTGTTGTTTGTATATTGGATGTTGACAGTGGTGACATTAAGGTGCTGGACGATATACTAGAAGATTGTTCACAGGGCCAGGTACAGTAATTGGCGTGGGAAAGGGGGGGGTTGGTGTTTAATGCAACTTTCAACAATATTTCAGTTTCCGTATAACCGGTAATTTCTGCGGTATTCTGCGGTCAACTCTGGACCGCAGAAAATAAAATCGCAGAATGTTATGTAAAATAAATGTTTAATGTCCCGTAATAATAAATCAGTACAAATATTTAATTAGGCCTAATTACTATATATGCAAGATAAAAAGAACTGGTACTATATATATGTTTACACAACAATTAAAACTGTGGCATGATGATTTTTAAATGTTAATTACAATTAATATAGATAAAGAAAAATGATTGTACCAAGCTGACACCGACAATAATTGAAACAATCACATGATTAAATGTTTACAATCATAATAAAGTTTATTAAAACAATATTTAAAATGTTATTACATAAACTAACATTAGTGGGTTTTTATACGGTTTGCAAAACCGTATTTACTTGTGGCCTTCCGGCCATTTTTGTTTGTTTACATGACAACCGTCATGATCTTATCACCTGTCGAGACATAAGATGGCTCATCAAAATATAGATCTGGTGCTTGTTAGATAACACTACACNAATTGAATATAATTGCTTCTAATTATAATTCTTTTAAAAAACTTGTTATATGCTAAAGTATGAAAATTCGACTTTAAAAATATATATCCGAACTATATAACATTATACCGATATCGATCCAACTGTTGACTTCGTATTTCCTGTCAACAAAATAGATTGCAAAAACAGTGAAAAAAAATAGTTTCTTAGAAAATTTGAAGCTACCAAATGCATATTCAGAAGCTGTAACCTTCCAAAGAACTAAATATATTTTTATTTCTAAGGACCACTGTAATGTGCACCAGTTGTTTATCGTAGCATCACTTCAGTTGTTGTCTCTTGCAATACAAACATTTTATTTTGTTGACGAGATTTTCAATCCTCAGTAAAAAAAATCTGCAAAAATTAAATGGTTTTTTTTTTAGTCCAAAACTGCAGAAATTTCACACCACAGAAATTACCAGTTATACGGTATATCATGGTGATCAGTTGTATTGTTGGAGACCGGAGTACCTGGAGAAAACCACCAACCTGCCACAAGTCACTGACAAACTTTATCACATAATGTAAATCGAGTACACCTCGCCATGAGCGTGATTCAAACTCACAGATAGGCAATGTTGGCATACATAGTTGTAAATCCAAGTACCATGCGATCATGACCACGACAGCCCCTAGGTACGGTAATTGGAAACTCTTGAATGTATTGAAATTAAGTCCTCTCGATCTTATGAATATCTATTACCAATAAATAACATGGTCACTCAAATATATTTTATTGTTCTTCATCTGACAGTTAATATACTAGTGTGATATTTTCTATGAAAAAAATATATAATGTGTTATAGAGTTGTTACCAATGTAGATAAATTATTTAATTTTAGGCAATATGGACACCTTCAGATACAGGAGTAGTTTTTACTGGGTGGAAAAATGGACCATACAGACTGGGTCTTATATATTGCCCTATCAGAGAGTATGTATCTGAGATCTGTCAAAATAAGATATTAAATTTACAATTTTCTCTTTCATCCATTGATTATGACTTGATAATTGGCTTGAGCATACTATTAAGTAAGGGTATGTGAGATTTAATAGATCAGTACACTGTATTTCTGAAAATATTTTTACCATTGAAAGAAACAAAACATTTACAAATGAAGTTTAGATTTATAAATTAATAAACTTAAGATTTATCAAACTTTCATAAATTTTCTTTAGCACTACATCCTTTTGTAGTATTACCAGTAATAGTGGTATCATGTAAATTGTTTATATTAAATTGTTAATAAAACTATTTTTTAACAGGAGTGGAATTTACTACTGGGATAAAGAATCAAATACATGTGGTAAGTTCTCTCAAGCATAAAAACCAACAGACTAGTTACCGTATCTCCATTTGTTGTGTTTGACATCATACTAAGTAAAATTATAGTTTACATTTTATCAACAGTAATATAAAAAAAAGTTTTAAGATACTAAAGGAGTAATCAGAAGCTGTAGGTCAAAGAAGGACAGGCAATGGCCAAAAGAAAAAGTACAAATAGACAAACATTGATCTGCAACTAATTCATGGGTAGTTTTATCTTTTGGAACATGTTTCATATGTAGAGAAAAGTCATCTTGTCAAAATATTTGTATTTAAAAAAAAATTCAAGAAGACACAATAGAAACATAAAATGCACGACTATTGTCAAATTACCTTCTTTCTTGTTTAGTTTGTACATGAAGATATAACAATAAACTGATAGCATGCAATATGGATTAAAAATAAGATGATCACAAGAGTCTAATTATATCTTCTTACTGGCGGAAATTTAAAAAAATAACAGAAACTGTATGAATGATGGAATTGCTATATTGCAGAAATTTATTTATTGGTACTGTAAACGGGGAAATATTCGCGGTTTTATTTTCACTATTTTCGTGGTAAGCTTTCTTCTGCGAAAATAAAACTACCGCGAAATATTCACAGTAAGCGTACTTTCGAAGAGATGTAAACAAATGACAACAGTTTTTCCTGACAGACGGACAAAGACAACCATATTGGACATACGACTGACCTTTCCACTAATATAAACAGCCGACAGATACGACCATGCTTTTGTGTATTTTAGTGAGTGTTGTACATTTGATTATATTAGCAACAAATAATGTAAAACAGTTAAATACTTTATTATTTACATCATTTAAAAACATTTTCAGCGGTATTACACAAACATTCAATCAATAACACCTGTCAATCAAGTCATGGTCACTCGGTCATAAAATGGTCAATTAACGGTTACAGGTAATCCCTGCGGCAACAAAGGCACTCTTAATGGGATCAGTTTTCTCTTTCAATTGTTTGTGTGTTTTGACAAGCCAACTTGCATGCAACGGTTTGACGACGCTTAATCGCATGTCAATTTCTTCAAATTTTTTGTCTTTACGCAGATTTTTTCCCATTTCATCTGCATACCAGTTCTGGAACATTGATTTGAATAAATCTTTATAAATTTTGTTAACTTTTAAGTCAAGTGGCTGCAAATAGTCTGTACATCTTGCCGGCATGAATACAACTTTAATGTTAGCTCTGTAAA
>MJUT01061983.1:1069922-1092138 GCA_002080005.1 Gigantidas platifrons
TAATGTTCCCAGAGATCATCCAATAAAAAACAATTGTATATACTCTATGCAGAGAATATAAACTATCAGAGGCTAACACAAACACAAGCTGGTTGACTACTGTCTTCAGATTGATCCTTGCTGTCCCATGACTTAGATTGTTTTGAAGAATGTGTTCCAACCTTAATGGCATATAATAATGCTATTAGTAATGACCTTTCTGAAAAAAGATACCTGTAACTTCATAAAAAAAATTGTTTAAAAGTGATATTAAATGTGACCTCTTTTTGCAAACAACCTGCAAAATCTACAGCGTCACTACTATTCTGTAATAAAAAATATTATTATGATAGAATTAACAATTGTTATGTTTTAGTATTTGATACAGTATCTACCCAGCACATGACAACATGTTGTAAAACTACAAAATAACGACATTATTTTATTAAATTGATTATATTTTGTTTACTATTAGAGGATAATTCTTTTTTCATAAGTTTTATATACACAACTTTGTACTTGTATATTATTCTTTGTTTACAGTGTAATTGGAGATCAAAGCAGACTTCAGTTGTAGTAGATATTGTCAAAGAACCTGTAGGTTTGTTTTATTATTGTCATCTAGGTATATTCAATCTAATTAAGTGAATATAAGATACTTGAGAGTATGAATTCTGGTCTCAGATTAGGTAAAGTGAACCATGGAGACTATAATAATCAGTCATGGTCTAGAATGTGATGAATTCTGGTCTCAGATTAGGTAAAGTGAACCATGGAGACTATAATAATCAGTCATGGTCTAGAATGTGATGAATTCTGGTCTTAGATTAGGTAAAGTGAACCATGGAGACTATAATAATCAGTCATGGTCTAGAATGTGATGAATTCTGGTCTCAGATTAGGTAAAGCGAACCATGGAGACTAATAATCAGTCATGGTCTGAAATGTGATGAATTCTGGTCTCAGATTAGGTAAAGCGAACCATGGAGACTATAATAATCAGTCATGGTCTAGAATGTGATGAATTCTGGTCTCAAATTAGGTAAAGCGAACCATGGAGACTAATAATCAGTCATGGTCTAAAATGTGATGAATTCTGGTCTCAGATTAGGTAAAGCGAACCATGGAAACTATAATAATCAGTCATGGTCTAGAATGTGATGAATTCTGGTCTCAGATTAGGTAAAGTGAACCATGGAGACTATAATAATCAGTCATGGTCTAGAATGTGATGAATTCTGGTCTCAGATTAGGTAAAGTGAACCATGGAGACTATAATAATCAGTCATGGTCTAGAATGTGATGAATTCTGGTCTCAGATTAGGTAAAGCGAACCATGGAGACTATAATAATCAGTCATGGTCTAGAATGTGAGATAGGACATTTCCATCTGAAGTTCACATTTTCAAGTCAGAAATGAGGCTTGCGAGACTCACTGGAAATAGTTTCTTTTTCCAACGTTTTCATATTGTGACGCAACGTTTTTTTTGCATTGTGACGTCAAAAAAGTCATGTGACGTGAGATGCATGAATCTTACATAGGTATATCACATCGTATATGTGCCTGTGATACATGTGCAATCATGTAAGACAATTAAAATCAAACCAATTATGTCTGAGATTCCCCTACTTATCTTTGACAGATATTTGATTTTTACCAAAACATTTCTATTTTGGTGAAAACCAGCCTCTAATGCTAAATATTTGGAAATTTGAGAATTGCATCTATAGGTTAATTAACAATTGTATCCTCAGGGGATTTACTTTTACAATGAGGGTCATTTTTAGTTGAGATGTTTAAAGAGTGTAGATCTAGAGGGAACTATAAAATCCTATGGAAATTTTTGATATGAGTGCAACTGGGGCTTTCTTGTCAATCATTTCATACTTTTGTCTACTGATCACCATTGCCTGCCTATATTTTACATTTAGGTTGCTGGTGGGAGAAGGGGGAGAGGGTTTGCAGGAATCATTATTGAATGCTATGGAAAATAAAACAAAAAATGTGCTTTTTAGGGTCAAATAGTTTTTTGTTTTTAACAATATCAAATAGGTGACTATGAGGAGAATCCCTGTTCAATGTTTTTTTCAAGTGGGATCTAAAAGGGAGTCAAGATATTTTGAGATTGATAAATGGTTCATATTTGCTTCAGATTAAAAAAAAAGAAGCATAAATTAAAAGGAGGAAATCCAATTTTGTATTTTCTAGCACAATTGAATTCATTTGAGAGATTTTTGTAGCTTTCTACATTACAATTACAATATTTTCTTCTAAAAATATGCCTTAATGAATGGTAAAAAAAGGCATGGGTATCTTTCATATAAGAACATGTTTTGTATCTACTGTCTATTGTATTTTTATACCTGTTAACTTTAATTACAGGTGAAGGATTCCCAGGTTTGTTTGTGTTTTCACTACCCAGTAGATGTTGGTCATCAGATAATAAGAGAATCATATTGAGTAGTTCCTGGGGAAGTAGAGGGGTAAATAATGCATTCTAAATTATACCAATTATTGTCTGGATTTTTACATGTTTTCTGAAGAGTAAACATTGTTTTATCTCATTGTTTCTTTAAAATAAACAAGTTTTTTACAGACTCTTTGAGTACAACTCTGGGTGCTATGGATAGTTTTTTCATATATTTTTTATTTTGACTTGCAATTTTTTATCTTTTATAACAAAAAAAATGCATCAAAAATATCTTCAATGATAATCCAAGGAATACTTATAAAGATTTGTATAGGAAAGTACCGATTATTCAAGCAACATTAGTTTACTTTGTTTCTTGCTTTGAAAATTACAAATAACTTAGTGTACTTATTATGTAGGTGCCAATAATTATCGATACACAAGACAAAACAGTTACAAGATTAGAAGGAAGTAAGTATACTAGATTAACACAACAGGTCCCACTAGTGGAGCTGGAACTGCTTACCCTGAAGGCCTTTCGGAGCACCTGAGTCCACCCCCCCCCCAGTTTTTAGTGGGGTTTGTGTTACTTGATATTAAGATTTATGTGTATGTTTTGTAGATTGTTGTTTGTCCTTTTGTACTTTTTCTTTTGGCCATTGTGTGGTCAGTTCTTCTTTGATTTACAGATTCTGATTACCCCTTTGGTATCTTCAAACTCTTCTTCTGTAGTATGTTTGGCAAATTTCCTATAATACTGTGTAGTGGGTTTTTTTCGCGGGACTCCAATTTTCGCTTTATTAGCGTGTAAAATCAAAACGCTAAAATTAAAACTCGTTAAATTTGAAATCCGTTTTCAGTAAAATTCATTTCACCTATAGTTGTCATAACATTTAACAGATCAAAGAACGATCAATACAGCAGTATATATAATAATTGTATGCAATACGGTATAGCGGTATGCACACAGTCTCACGGTTATGTCATATAGACCTTGTGTATAAAACATATTAATACATGTATATTTTGTTATTCCCTACTCTCACATCTATGTGTAAACAGTTACAAATATTTCCTATCAATTTCATTACACCTGTAATTGCTATTACAATATGTACAATCAAATGATCAAATGATCAATATCGGTTGGTTGATCACTATAAAAACATGTCATAATTATAATTGCATGTCGTAAATAACAAACACACTAATTAAACACATTTTGTACATGTATATCTACAAGATTGGATTTTAAATTACATGTACTAGTACATGATGTATACATTCTGTCTATAAAGTTTGTGTTTCAACCTACATGTATTTAATAATAAACTCTGTTTTAATAGCCATTTTGAGTTTCATTTATTTTTTTTCAGCTACATTTGTCGGTTCTATGTCTGGAAAGTTTTGTTTTGTTTTGCAGAAGGCGCATGTTACTTACACAGCATTGATACAATAATTATAATAATTTTATTTTTTCACGGAGCACGATACCACGAAATTTGATGCTCGCTTAACTTAAATACCCCTCTTTTACATCGACATTGCGAAAATTTCAACCCGCGTATTTTACCCGCTATACGGTATGCACATTCCTCTACAAAATCCTATTCATTTATTTTTACCCATCATCACATATATATCTACTAAAAAAGCTAAATATCTCTCGTTCTATTCAGATGTTTAATATACTCACTCCTTTACAAAATCACTCCCAAACTAAAGCTATTGTAAATAAAACGTGAATTCAGTCCTGCATCTAGTGAACAATTTACTTGTTTTTATAACTCTCAGTACAACTTAGATATTGTCATTTTAGAGTTTGAAAATATTTTTTTTTACATATCCAAGTTATTGTTAATTATTGCTGAATATCATTTAAATGTTTTTGCCTCTTCAGTTTTGTAATGCCCAAGATTTAATATGAAAGTGGCAGCAGTTACTAAATTGGTTGAACCTGGCAAGAAAATCTGGCCCATTCTTTTTGTACAGTCAAATAATTGCTTCTTATTGTTGGTAGATTATCCATTAACATTAGAATTTCCAATAAGTATTACATTATTATGTTCTCTAAAAAGCTCAATATAAAATGATATGTTATTTTTATGGTAATATATGCCTAAAGGGAAAAAATAATTTAAATGATTTTCATAATTTTTTTTATAATCGGTGATATATATAGATTCTCCTTCAGTTGCCCGTGGGTTACGATATTTCTCCACTCAAGAGAGCTAAATTAAAAATTTTAACCACAAGCCTAACCGATATGGGCAATTGAAGGAGAATTTGTTTCTCCCATTATTTAACATGAACTTTATTTCAAAATTTGAAATTAATGCGTTTGAAATTAATGCGGGGAAAGGCACGAGACATTTTAGTCCTCTAGAGGATTACAGATTTATCCACCACTGGTTCAGCGGGGTTAAAATGCCGTAATAATGGGAGAAACAGTAGTACCCCTCTGATAAGGCCACTCGCACCTAAGGCCACCTCTCTTATCAGGACAGATTTCAGATACTCTGAGATAACAAAATATTACTAAATTATCCCTCTCAAGAGAGGCCACCCCTCTTAATAGGCCACTGTTTCATTGCAGAAGGGATGGCCTTATAAGAAGGGGAGACTATTGTATCTGCTTACATCAACATTTCAGTATTTAGAGTATGTATCAGTGAAAATTTAAACCTTCAAGATATGCTACATATATGTAACTCAAATGTTAGTTAACAACAGCATTTTACAAATACAATTTTATCTTTTTTCTCTCTTGTAATTTAAGATACAAAAGGAGATGGCACCATAATAGATGTGATGGACGATAACATCATTGTTAAGTGTTCAGCTTTAGATCAACCACCATATCTTGTAAGTTGATTAGTCGAAATTGTTGCTGCTTTTTCTTGATGATTAAAGTGTATAGGAGTTATTATTTGTGAGCCACAATGAAATAAGTTAGAAATATCACACATAGTATGATGCTGGCTTAAAGATGACAAATTTTACCATTGCCATGATCCACCAATAATTCTGATTGCCATGATCTAACTGAAATCTGCTGTTGAAAGTGGAAATAAAAACAACAAAAATAAAATTATACTTTTCTATACTGCACAATAAAAAAAATGCCACAGAATCTCTTCTTACATAAAATATTTTCACCAGAGCTTTAGTTTGTCATGAATGCACCAAATCGTCATTATTATTGACAAGCATGTCAAACATCCTATAAATAGTAGAAAATGCTGCCATTTTGTTTACTATAGTTTATTTGTTTTTTCTTTGTAGTTTGCACTGGAGTGGACAAAAGCATGCACAGTAAAACTTATTTCAAAGATGTGTTCCTTTTTCAAGTTTGTTAGTATGTTTAATTCATGTTAGAGTAGGGGTTTAATTTTGTTTTTTTGCATTATAGTGTATTGGTAGCCTGTCTTCTGCCAAAGAAGGGAAGATAACTCTATGTCCACTGGATGAACCTGTTACCTTACCAGGAATTTCATGGGAAGTTATATCTTTCAAGCCAACAGAAAGACCTCATGCTAAATTTGGTAATTATTACTTCTTTTTCCATTAAAATTGATAAAATGATTAGATTTAATTTATTCGAAATGAGTTTCATTTGTCAAGTTATTAGTTGAACAATGATATACGTATGTGTATGTCATCAAAACTTCCTTTTTATCACATGGAAGATTAATACATGTACAAAATATAGTTTGTTCTCGGGCATCAGTCACATTGTTGAAATATTGCAACATTTATCCCTTTTATTTGCATTTTCCAGACTCAAATTTTTGTATTGTATGAAAATAAGGTACAGTTGTATATGATATAGATTCTCCTTTTCTACAAGTGGATTATGATATTTCTCCACTTGAGTTAAATAAAAAAACCAGCAAAACATCGAAAATATTTTTAAGTTGGTAATTTCTGTCGATAATGTCAGTTGAAAGGAAATTGGCGTGAATTTTCACCACCGTGGTGATATAAATATAATTTTTTTTTATATATTTAAAAAATTTAACCAACTTGTTCAGCACGCTAAGAATAGGAGAAAGAATATTTGTCAATTCAGATGTATTACTGGAGATTCTGAGTTATCAAGAAAAAAATGAATACCTTTTACAAACTACATTTATTGTTTAGGAGAGAATAAAATGTATACTTGTGATAGACTACTGATTAGAAGCAAACAAATGTATATTTGTTACAAACTATTGTAAAGCATTCACACACTCACAAAAGTAAATCTATTTATAATAACAGCAGTTTATGTATTTTGTTCTTCTTGTAGGTGCTATGAACTATGAAGCAGTTCTTGTGATGCCAGAAAAGTCTGATACTAAACCACCACTTGTTGTGTTCCCTCATGGTAATATATAAGTACACATCCTGTTTATTGTTTTTGCTTTTAAAACATATTTCCACATTTTTCTGTCTGTGTGTAATTTTGACAGAATTGTTTTCATTTTTTCTTCAAAATGATATTTCTCCAATGAAAATTACTTGTTTTGATAGCATGTCAAAAGCTAATTAAATTTTTGGAAATATTGTCAATATTCATATGAGGATAATAAAGATTGTAAATCTTACAATTAGTTCCTTCAAATGTTATTGCCAAAGTTTTGTTAAAAGACATTTCTAAGTCACTTTTTACAAACTGCAAATATGGCAGACTAGTTTTATTATTCTAAATATTATATTTATTTTACAGGAGGACCCCATACTGTCTTTACAGAAGGATATATGTTGTACACTGCATGTTTGTGTGCCAGTGGATTTGCTGTCTTATATGGTATATTTTCCCCCATTAAGTTCAACCCCAATTTTTTGATGGGGTTAGTGAAAATATATTTACTTTTCAGTACAATAGCCAATTATAAAATGCCTCCTATACTACAAGAAAAAAAATTTGGCTTAGGTTGTGTATAGTACCATGATTCCTTCAATAATTGATTTTATTCTAGTTACTGATTTCTGGTCAAAATGATTTTTTGATTGCAAAAGTGAACATTACATACAGATTATTATGGTAATCATTAGGCCATGCAAAATTAATTACTTGGTTCTCAGGCCCTTTTTTGTCAAAATTGATGAGAGAGGGAGGCGTTTTTTAAAATCTTTTTACTGCTGTAAAAAGTGATGAGGGAGGCATTTTTTGTTGTTTTTTTAGGAAAAATATGGAATTTCAATTTTATTTCTTCCGATGGTGGCAGAAACATCACAAGTGGTTAATTTTTCCGCTGGTCCCAATGTACCATTTTTTATCGCCGTAAACAATTCTAATAAGGTACAAGCTTCGGAGAAGCCCCTTATTATGTTCCATGGTAAAACTGGTAAACATTTGTGCCGAATTTGCACAGAAACGATTGACATTTTGTCTATAAATGTCAAACGTAAACACGTTTTTTATTTATACATTGTCATAGCGATGCTTTAAATCTCTTTTAAGCACGATGTGTTTTAAAGCGTTTTACCGACCACGCGATATAAGAGAAAAAAACGGACGCGGTTGTTTTTTCCGTACGGAAAGCGCTACTACATTCAAAATATTTTTTTTACTATTTTTGCAATTGCAGTAAAATCGGAAATGCAGCGAGGAATTCCCACATGCGGGCGGGCCTGAGAACCAAGAAATTAACTTTTTATGGTCTTAGTAGAATAAATTTTAGTTGTGACAAGAAGTTGAACTTGTGTTATATCCACTTTTTTTCATTTCTATCTGTGTAATAAATCATTGTTTATTTTTATGAAGTGAACTACCGAGGATCTACAGGATTTGGTGACAATAATTTAAGATCATTACCTGGAAATGTTGGTGACCAAGATGTCAAAGATTGTCAGGTATATTTGAATAAGTGTATATTTTTTATTTAATTTTTGTTCATTGTTTTTTTTTTTATATATAAATTTTTTTAAATTGAATATTTGCTCCACACAATTTCAGGGAATTTTTCATTTTTATGGGACATTCAGGTTAGTTTGTTCAGATCTGCACTTGTCAGTAAAAACTGTGACATAAAAAGAACTGTTTTTCTCTAATTAACACCCCTTTCTGAAATTATCAGTGGTTCATTTAACTTTTATTTTCAGGCAGCAGCAGAACATGTGGTAAATTCTGGTAAAGTGAATAGGGATCAGGTTGTGGTGCTTGGTGGTTCACATGGTGGATTTCTTACAACTCATCTGATTGGTCAATATCCTGTAGGTTATCAGATTTATGTGTAATATCTAGCTCATTGACATTTAAGGTCACATGAGTTCTATTGTCATCACCTTACGTTTGTTATGTTTAATACTGTGGTTGTTAGTAAAACCATTGTAACGTAATAAATTAAACTTCCTTCCCCCAATTCTTTAAAAATGGTTACACATTCTGAAAAATGAACATTAAGTCTTTTATTTCTTTCGTTGTTCATATTTATACCCCTTTACTGCATCTATGCTTATCTTAACTGCATTAATATAATGGTACAAAGTTAAAAACTTTAATACCTGGATATTTCGAGATAATCGGTTCCTTAGATTTCAATACAACGAGAGTTGACTATAAATATTTAGTACTTTGTTTATTTCTTTAAAATTTCTAAACAAATTGAATCAATAATCAATACATTTTCATTATTTTGTAGAAATTTTACAAGGCAGCATGTTGTAGAAATCCAGTAACAAATATGGCCAGTAAGTAATAAAAATATTGATGAATGTTTGAAAACTTCAATCTTACCAAGTTTATGTATAGAGAGTTTTATTTCAGATTATTAGAACTTCAAGTTTTTCGTTAATGAGATATATTTATTATTGAAATTTACAGTTCTTAAATAATGTAATTATTATTAAATTCTCCCTCAAGTATAGGTGACCGTATCCTGTTTAGGCTCTTTTGTTTTATTGCTTACAAAGTCTTTCAAAATTATTTGACTTTCAAATCTTTAAACTTTTAACATACCTGATGAAGGTTATTCCAGGAACCATGGCTGTAGCACTACCGTCTTTTTGTGTCTATTAAACGCTCTGGTGCATAGAACGCACCCCCTTTCCCCCCAAAAAAATCTGGGAAAATTCTAGTTCCTATCTATAGAACGCAGGAAATTCAGTAAAAAATTCACGGCAGATATCCTCGTTCAAACGGCAAAATACTGCTTACCACAGATCACATATTTGTTAATCCATGTATTTTTGATAAATTTTAGACAGGGAAATGTTAAATTAGTTTTGTTAAAAGAGTTTAAACCGATTATTCTACATTTTGCAAGCGAAAATTAGCTGTTTTGTGAATGCAGGAAGTTTATCGGTAATGTTTAATTTGAAAACAAGTTCAAAACGGCAATGAAAATGATACGGATGGAGCAGTTGATTTTTTTGTCGTTCTTTACGTGAATTATGGTTGTTTTAAATAATAAGTTTAATCTTTAATCAGTATTAATTCATCAAATAATGAACCGTTCACGTGATCAAAGATAGGCAAGCTTGGGTCAAGCTTAAAATAGGAAGTAATTACGATCGATTCAAATAAAATGAAAACAATACAAAAGTAATAACATTAATTAAGACCTGATCAAAGAGATTATAATTTCTTTTGAAGTGTACTCATATTGTGCCACTGCTACAATATATTATACATGTATAATATTGACAGGTGTCCCAGTAAGTTCAATTATCTTTTCACACCTTGTTATACAATATACTGTCCTTGACCTTGTCAACTGCTGAAGTGCTGTAAAAATCGATAATTCAAACAAAGGTTCAATACCCAAACACAGGTAATTTCACCCCAGGAAAAAAATAGATTGAAAAAAAGTTAAATATCACACCTCTGATAGCAAACATTTGACAGTGATTCCTGCATTCGTATGGACAATTAATTCCGAACAACAACACCAATGTACAAGGATTATTATTGACAAACATCGAGAATATTTACATACCTTTCAAAAAGGCAATGAAAAAGCAATAAATATAATTTTTTTACAATTTTATTTTAAATAACACATATATAATGAACACAATTAATGTTATTTGAACAATAATTCACCGATAATTGGGAATATTGCCATCCGTGAACTCGAAGCTATGTTACCGGCAACTCTCTGCGTGACCTGAAAAAAGTGTCTGATACTTGCTCTTATGCATAAAATGCACCCCACCTACAAATTATCATTTTAAAGCATAAGACCGCGTTCTATACGTACCTAAAAACGGTATGTAGGAAAATCAGGCAAATGCCTCACATCTGATGTTTTGTTTGTTTGTTTGATTGTTTGATGGTGTTTAACGCCACTTTGAACAATATTTTCGTTATATCGTGGCAGTCAGTTTTATTGGTGGAGGAAACTGGAGGACCCAGAGAAAACCACTGAACTGTCCTCAAGTAGCTGACAACCTTTATCACATAATGTTGTATACCTCGCCCTGATCGAGATTCGAACTCACAACATCAGTGATGATGGGCACTGAGTGCACATGTAGTTGTAAATTCAACTACCATACGATCACGACCATGACGGCCCCTCTCATCTGAAATTGTTCACATGACAAAATACAATGTGAATATTTGCCTTTTCTTACTTTCTTAAAAAAAAATACATGCCCCCCCCCCAGCCCCCACCACCTTTTCCACAGACTACCGTTTGCCTCACGATTAAAACACATGTGCTACGGCCTTGGAAACATGTTATGCACACCATATTAGATATTTACCTTTTTATTCCAGTAGTTAAGCTTAATTTGAGATATTAACATTTTTCTCAGGGGCTATATGGGCCTCTATTGTTTGCTATGTGGATTTACATATACATGTACAGTCAAACTTCGATAGATTGAACTCGGATTGGTCGAACACCATGGATGGCTCGAATTGATTTGAAAGTCCAGTCAATTTTCTTCAATAATTTCCAAATTGAGAAACACGGTTGGTACAACATAGACAAATTTACAGAATGATCGATCTTTGGTGGTTTGAACTGCTGACAGTTTGAACATATTTTGACCCCTCAAGATCAAGCTACTGAAGGTTGACTGTACCTATATGTTTTCTGTGACCATCATGGCTAAAGTTGTATACTAGTATTTGATTCCTGTCCATGCCAATATATATAAGTCAAACCTGCCCATGCGGTCACCTCTATTAAGCAGTCACCTGTATTAAAAGGTCACCTTTTTCTTGCCCTGTCATAGAAAGTTTCATATGAATTGAACCTCTTTTAAGAGGTCACCTGTCTTCTAAGGCCACATTTTCTTTGTCCTAAAGGTGACCTCTTAATACAGGTTTCACTGTATATAGTTCTTTCAATTAAAGTTGTAGNCATAGGTGACCGTATCCTGTTTAGGCTCGTTGGTTTTATTCTCCCTCAGACATAGGTGACCGTATCCTGTTTAGGCTCATTGGTTTTATTCTCCCTCAGACATAGGTGACCATATCCTGTTTAGGCTCGTTGGTTTTATTCTCCCTCAGACATAGGTGACCTTATCCTGTTTAGACTCGTTGGTTTTATTCTCCCTCAGACATATGTGACCGTATCCTGTTTAGGCTCATTGGTTTTATTCTCCCTCAGACATAGGTGACCATATCCTGTTTAGACTCGTTGGTTTTATTCTCCCTCAGACATATGTGACCGTATCCTGTTTAGGCTCGTTGGTTTTATTCTCCCTCAGACAGGTGACCGTATCCTGTTTAGACTCGTTGGTTTTATTCTCCCTCAGACATATGTGACCGTATCCTGTTTAGGCTCGTTGGTTTTATTCTCCCTAAGACATAAGTGACCGTATCCTGTTCTTTGGTTTTATTCTCCCTCAGACATAGGTGACCGTATCCTGTTTAGGCTCGTTGGTTTTTATTCCCCCTCAGACATAGGTGACCGTATCCTGTTTAGGCTCGTTGGTTTTATTCTCCCTCAGACATAGGTGACCTTATCCTGTTTAGACTCTTTGGTTTTGTTCTCCCTCAGACATAGGTGACCGTATCCTGTTTAGGCTCGTTGGTTTTATTCTCCCTCAGACATAGGTGACCGTATCCTGTTTAGGCTCCTTGGTTTTATTCTCCCTCAGACATAGGTGACTGTATCCTGTTTAGGCTCGTTGGTTTTATTCTCCCTCAGACATAGGTGACCATATCCTGTTTAGGCTCATTGGTTTTATTCTCCCTCAGACATATGTGACCGTATCCTGTTTAGGCTCGTTGGTTTTATTCTCCCTCAGACATAGGTGACCGTATCCTGTTTAGGCTCTTTGGTTTTATTGCTTACAAAGTCTTTCAAAATTATTTTACTTTCAAATCTTTAAACTTTTAACATACCTGATGAAGGTTATTCCAGGAACCATGGCCGTAGCACTATGTAGGAAAATCAGGCAAATGCCTCGCATCTGATGTTTTGTTTGTTTGTTTGATTGTTTGATGGTGTTTAATGCCACTTTGAACAATATTTTAGTTATATCGTGGCAGTCAGTTTTATTGGTGGAGGAAACTGGAGGACCCAGAGAAAACCACTGAACTGTCGCAAGTAGCTGACAACCTTTATCACATAATGTTGTATACCTCGCCCTGATCAAGATTCGAACTCACAACATCAGTGATGATGGGCACTGAGTGCATAGGTAATTGTAAATTCAACTACCATACGATCACGACCATGACGGCCCCTCTCATCTGAAATTGTTCACATGACAAAATACAA
The DNA here is from genome assembly GCA_002080005.1 of Gigantidas platifrons. Taxonomy (NCBI): domain Eukaryota; kingdom Metazoa; phylum Mollusca; class Bivalvia; order Mytilida; family Modiolidae; genus Gigantidas; species Gigantidas platifrons. Next base: position 1,082,983 of record MJUT01061983.1, read on the forward strand.
TGCGAATATTTGCCTTTTCTTACTTTCTTAGAAAAAAATACATGCCCCCTCAGCCCCCACCACCTTTTCCACAGACTACCGTTTGCCTCACGATTAAAACACATGTGCTACGGCCTTGGAAACATGTTATGCACACCATATTAGATATCTACCTTTTTATTCCAGTAGTTAAGCTTAACCAATTGGGGATAGTAACGTTTTTCTCAGGGGCTATATGGGCCCCTATTGTTTGCTATGTGGATTTACATATACAGTCAAACTTCGATAGATTGAACTCGGATTGGTCGAACACCATGGATGGCTCGAATTGATTTGAAAGTCCAGTCAATTTTGTTCAATAATTTCCAAACTGAGAAACACGGTTGGTACAACATAGACAAATTTCCAGAATGATCGATCTTTAGTGGTTTGAACTGCTGACAGTTTGAACATATTTTGACCCCTCAAGATCAAGCTACTGAAGGTTGACTGTACCTATATGTTTTCTGTGACCATCATGGCTAAAGTTCTATACTAGTATTTGATTCCTGTCCATGCCAATATATATAAGTCAAACCTGCCCATGCGGTCACCTGTATTAAAAGGTCACCTTTTTCTTGCCCTGTCATAGAAAGTTTCATATGAATTGAACCTCTTTTAAGAGGTCACCTGTCTTCTAAGGCCACATTTTCTTTGTCCTAAAGGTGACCTCTTAATACAGGTTTCACTGTATATAGTTCTTTCAATTAAAGTTGTAGTAGAACAATATTTTTCAGAAGACGGAATGAATCTAGTTTTAGCTACATGATTTGTTATTAACATGTACCAATCATTTACTGCTTTGGTCAAAGTGATAATTAAATGTCAAATTTTCACTTTGGAAGGTTAAGCTTTTGTAGTGATAGGTACTTAACATATAGATGTAAATTTAACTACCATATGCTCACAGCAACTCCAAATAGAATTTGGGACAATAAGTATCCATGTAAAAAATGTATTGTATTATTATCTAACAATCTCAATAACAAAGACATAAATATTCTGTATTATAAAACAATTAGCCTTTTGTTTGATATCTAACAGAATTTTTGTCACAAATTATTTTTATTTCAAATGCTCATTTAGTTTTATAGTTATACGTAGGTGGACCAAGCCTTAATTCTACATTTTCTGTAAAAGAGTTCAATTACTTCATGGATCACAAATTTTGTGATTTGGATGAGATTTGTTGGTTAATATGAAGATCACTGTGTTTTATTGTGTTGTGCATAGACATTTTACTGGTGTTTAAGATATGTACCCTGTAAAATGGAATGCTTTGTTTTCTGTTTTAGCTATGGTAGGAACAACTGATATTCCTGATTGGTAAGTTTAGTATTCTTGTTTTCTGTTTTTAGCTATGATAAGCACAGCTGATAATCCAGACTGGTAAGTTTAGTGTTCTTCAGTTCTGTTTTAGCTATGGTAGGCACAACTGATAATTGAGTTAGAAGAATTCTTATCAATTCTCTATTTCATAGACCTCTCTCTAATGATTCTAATTTCTGAAATGATTACTTTTATTTTACATATTGATGTAATTTTTATACCTATGAATAGTTTTATATTTTAGTCTGCCATGTAACACATGACCATTTACTGGTGTGGGCTGTCGTTTTTGTGATCATATGGTAGTTGGATTTACAACCTATGCAATCAGTGACTATCACCACTAACGTTATGAGTTTAAATTCCGCTTATGGCAAGGTGTATTCGATACAACATTATGTGACAAAATTTGTCAGTGACTTGCAACAGGTCTTTGGTTTTCTTCGGAGTCCTCCACCAATAAAACTGACTGCCACAATATGACTGAAATATTGTTGAAAGTGGTGTCAAACACTATAACCTCTAACCCTAACCCATCCACTGGTAAGATATGTACATATACCTTTCAAAATTTTGTATTCTAAACAATTAAACGAAATGAATCCACAATAGACACATACTAACGGTTGTATATTATTTATCGATAGAAATAAAGATAAGCACTCTATTGCAGGCTGGAGGTAGTTTTACTCTCATTTCTTTGTTGGGTATGTGTTTTGCTCATTTTTGAAAACTCTACTGTGATTGTAAAATGCAGAACAGCGATAAAAGGGCTGTTGTTTATTTGTGTATAAGTGTAAAGTTGGATAGTCTCTCATGTTCATTTACATCCATATCCCTTTTTACTAATTTAGTAGTCTGGGATCACCAAATTTCTTAATTTGGCTCTACAATGTTTACAGATTATTTTCTTAGCGCTAGGTAGCAAATATATGCTATGGGTGTAAATGAGCATGAAGGAATATCCAGTTGAAACTTATGTAAAAATTTATAGATAAAGGACATTATAACATGTATTATCACCAGTGGAGTTGGGGATCTGTAGGGGACGAGAATGTTTAGTTTAGAAAAAGTAACTTTTTTTTTGCAGGGTATTCTTTGAAAGTGGATATACATTTGACCACAAAGCAGCATTAAATGGAAACATCTTGTCAGATATGTGGAATAAATCTCCCATCAGACATGTTGACAAGGTAACATAAAATGTTGTCAGATATGTGGAATAAATCTCCCATCAGACATGTTGACAATGTAACAGAAAATGTTGTCAGATATGTGGAATACATCTCCCATCAGACATGTTGACAAGGTAACAGAAAATGTCAGCTACATGTATGTGGAAAATTTTATTTTGTCAGATATATTAATCAGGTAACAAAGACAATTTGTCAGTTACAACGTTTATGTGGAATTAATCTGTCAGATACCGGTATATTGACGAGAATTTGGTCAGATATGTGGAATATCTGACATCAGATATGATGACTAGTTACTAAGAAATTATGTCAGCTACAACATGTATGTGGAATAAATTTGTCAGATATATTGATCAGGTTACAGAAGATATTGGGTCAGATATGTGAAATATATTACAATGTATATGGTGACTACATTTTTGTTGTAACAAAGACATTATTGTTAGATATGTAGAATAAACCTGCAATCAGATATAGTGATCATGTGATGACGTAATACTTTATTGATCATGTGGAATAGTCTATCATCAGATAAAGGTATAAAATAGGTCCTAATTTACCAATCAGTAAATAAAGTTCCTTTCACTTGGTTGTATTTTGAAAAATATTAAATGTGATGGGATGAATAAAATTGGTAATTTAAGTTAAATATATAAGAATTATTTTGATCCCAAATTTGATTGGATTTAGTTGTATTCTAATACCTTTATGGAGGGTTTGATACATGACCTATAAATACTGAATTTCTGGAGATGACCATGCTATTTTTAAAGTAGGGAATGTCTAGGTACATGGCATTTCACAGGGGAGATTTTAAATATCCCATGATATTTTGACAGAATGTAGAGGAATCATGTATATTTCAGAAAATATATGGTGTTTTAAAGGTTAAGCTTAAGATAAAATGGTCAGATACGCTAGAATAAACCCAAATATAGTAGAAAATCTTTTAAAAAATTAATTAGTGTTTTTACACCTATAATGACAGAGAGGAACAAAAAAAAACTATGTGAGATACAGAAAATCTGTCAGATATATTGACAAGATAAAAAATATAATTTTGTCAGATACTGAATAAATCGGTGTTCTCAGATATATATATTTATATCAGGTAACTATGGATATTTTGTCAGACATTTGGAATAAATCTCCCATCTGATATTGACTAAGTAGCAAAGAATATTTTGTCAGATATTTGGAATAAATGATGTGATCTGATATAAGAGACCAGGTAGCAAAGAAAATTGTTTTAGATATGTGAAATAAATTTTTGATCAGATAGATTTTTTTAAATTGACATGATACAGATCAAGTTCAATTTTTTCATTCATATTTATTGAGTTATGTTCTAAGATTATGTATGAAAAAAAACAACGTTATGAACAGTTTCCAATCATCATTATATTCTTGTGAATTACAGGTAGATGCTCCATTGTTGATTATGTTGGGTGCTGATGATATGCGAGTTCCACCTAAACAAGGCAGAGAATACTTTAGAGCACTAAAAGCTAGAAATAAAATAACAAGGTAGGATTTGTATTTCAAACAGAACTGAATGAACTATGCATAAATTTCAGGTTGAAGCTCCGTTATTGGTAGTTTTGGGTGTTGATGATTTACGATGTCCACCTACACAAGGGAGAGAATTTCACAGAGCACTAAAAGCTCGTGGTATTCCAACAAGGTATAGTACCTTGGATTTAGATGCTAGACTACAAAGTATATTCAAAACAGTTATTTACACAGGCAAAATCTACCAATCACAATGGTACAATTTCAATATTATTCCCAAAAATTTATTTCAAAATATGTATTAAAACAATGCTTCTTAAATCTCTCTTAACTCCAATTTTAATGCTAATGCTTAGATGATCCCAAGTATACTGCTACAGATGTATATTTAAGATACCCTGCAGTATATTTACAGCTCCAGAATGGATCTTTAAGTTTTATAGGGTTAAGTTACAGTTAAGGTGTTTAATGCCACTTTCAACAATAAATAAATTATATTATGGTGGTCAGTTTTATTGGTGGAGGAAAGTAGAGAAACCCACTGACCTGCCCCAAGTCACTGACAAACTTTATCACATAATGTTGTATTGAGTACACCTCACCATGAGTGGTATTCGAATTCACAAATATAGTAGTGATAAGTAATGATTGCACAGGTAGTTGGAAATCCAACTACCATACAATCATGACCACAATGGTCCCTGAAAGTTTTATAGTATTCGCATTACATGTAATGTAATGTAATGGACAAATTAAGATTGGTCAAAATCATAAGCGTGACTATAGTATCATTTGGGCAAAAAATGTTACCTTTGAGCCAAACATGTTTTTTGCTACCTGAACCATCCTATTTTTAGTGTTTGGCCAAAACGTATATATTTTTTTTGCCCAAATGTTTGTTTAACCCAGGCATAAATGTTTTACCTAATCTAATTATAAACAGATGTTTGTTTTATCAGAGATTAAAAATCCATAAAAATATATTACACATTTGTGTGGTGGAGAGTTTGTCTATTCATTGGTCTAACATGTTGAGTGAGTGAGTGATTGTTGTTTAACGCTAATTCAGCAATTTTTCAGCTATATCATGGTGAAAACAAGTGAATTTTCAATGAGATAATGATGAGGTCTGCTTTGTACTAGACCAACACGCTGAGTTGGATTTTTATAGTTCTAGTTCACTGAAACAATAGGCTGCGAGTAGACATGTCGCTCCACTCGGACACATTATTGACCCGAAGCGAGTACGCTAACCATTACACCACCGATGAGGCTCATGTTAATTGAAGATTATATCCTAATACATTGTGTTGTAGGACATCAATATCCTTTACTTAGTGAAAAAGAAAAAAAAATGAATTTGAACTTTGACCCAAAAAAACTGTCGAAATGCAACTACATTGAAAATTTGAAGATACACACTATTTTTAAACAGTACTAATCAAAAATATAGCCTGGCAAACCTCAGTCCAAAATTCAGATAAATATAATTACAGAAGTCATTAGAAATCTAGGATATGGATTACATGTTTTGAGCCAAAAATTTGTGGTTATCCAAAATTGTTTTTAAAACTAAAGTTTATTTTATACATAAATTATTTAGTAACATATTTGTTGAGTTATAGCTAATGAATCAAGATTTCAGTATGACCTTCAATTTAACCAAATATGAATCCACCTTAAAGTTCAAGGACAATAAAAACACCAGTGGTGTAATGGTAGGCATGCTCACTTCAAGTGAAGTAGATTGTGAGTTCAAGTCAAACAAGAGACCATACAAATGGTATTTGCTACTACTCAATTAAGTATACACCATTAAGGTGCAAGAGCAAAGACTGGTTGCCTCGGAATCAGGATAATGTGTCAGAGTAGAGCAACATATCTACCTGTGGACTGTTGTGTCAGTGAGCTAGCACTGAACATTCAACTAATATGTTGGTCCAGTACAAAGCAGGCATCATCGTCATTTTTAGCCACAACATAGCTGTAAAATGCTCACTTGGCATTAAAAAAGAATTACTCAAGGAGAGGATGGAAACTCTGTCTCTATGGATACCATCAAGAAACCAACAAACAACTGGGAAAGCAACTTCCAACCATCTTAATAGTTCACCTAAATTTAACCTTGAACTTCTTTTAATTTTAAGAATGACCTTCAAGTTCAATTGAGGTCCTTTAGGATCTCATGATGTAAATTGGTTCAGCTGCACAATGAAAATTGTTAACTTGAAAGCATCTTTCTTCCATTTAATAATTATTTAGATTTCTTGTACTTTCAGATTAATATCCTATGAAGGAAACAGTCACCCTATTATCAAGATAGACTCACAGGCTGACTCCTTTATCAACATAGTGGAATGGTACAGGAAGTACATGGGGTGAAATCCTGATCTTCAAAGTGTTTTCATAAATAAACTGTATCTATTGGACAACAAGAATGTGCATGACTATATCTCTCACTCAAAGTGTATAATATTCAGCAATATATGATCCTACTAATTTAAAAGTTTTATAATTTATATATTAGTTAAACAGATTTGAAAAATCTATAAACCATCTTTGTTTATCAGAAGTTACTTGCTCCAAACTGCCACAACAGTGCTATATCATATTTAAATCCACCTTTATTTATCAGTTTAACTATGCAAGACTGTTAATTTAAAAAATGTTTTCCGTAACTGTATTTCATAGCCATAGCAATGTTTATATGAAGTTTATTTCCTCCTTCAATATAGAGTTCTGAATTGACCTTTTCTCCAAATACTAATAATGGTTTTTCTAAGCAAAAAAATATCACCCCATATAATAGACAATTGCGATACAATTTAATTGTTATTTTATTTTGATTTAATTTTAATATGTTAATTTAAATTGTAAACCTTTAAAAAGAATAAAAATTTAAGTGAACTGTGATGTTATTTTTTTTTTCAGCGTTTTACACAGAAACATTCAATTATTTGTGTAATATTTAATTTTCCTCTACTCCATCTTGTGGGTTCATTCAAAAAGTTTCTCAAGAGAACGGACAAAATGCTTCGGAAGAATTCAAGTAATAGAGACAAGAGACATATATATATAAATTTTTTCGATATATGTATTGTTCTTGTGTCAAGTGCGACATTAACAAAATAATCTTACTTTCTGAAAACAAGTGATATAGTATCAAAAATGAACAAAACAGTCAAACTACAGATATTCCCCAAATGTTTCCCTATAGTTGGCTTTCCACTGACCCTTTTAATCCCCTAGCACAAGTAGTAGGGGAATTTAACAAAAGGCTCATGCTGTCCTTCTGTATGACTGTTCTTCTGTTACTCTGTCCATCACACTTTCTTGTTTACATGATAACTCGAGTAAATATGAAGTTTATCATGGGATCATATGGAAGTCAGATTATTTTCCTATGAAATCACTGTACCATTTGTCACTAAACTTGGCTTAAAGGATCCTTGACAAAAGTGTTTGTTTTTTTATGTTGATCAGAAATCTAATATGACAACCATCACAGGCATTGTTTAACACAGGTAGTATGGAAAATGAATAAAATTATTCTTTAAAAAAAAACAAAGCAAAACTAGATGTTATATTTAAACCAAATTGTATATGAATAATAATTGGATAGTGTTTATTTTTATGATCAGAAATCCATGATGAACACAACCTTGAAACAATAAAATGCTTATTCTCTGAAACTAAAAACTTGATTGAACTCAAACTGTTCATGAATAACTAGATGAGAGAATAGGCTATGGCGAGTCTCTAGTTATATATCGAGGGGTTAATGCCAGAAGATTGTAAGTGCACATTTTGTAGTTTTGAGAAAATCGAAGTTAAAGGTTTTGGTCAGACAGAATTTTTTTTTGGTACAACATATTCAATTGAAATTTGACATGGGAAGACCTTGGTTGACTCTCTGTACTTTTAATTTGGAATAATGGTATTTCCATTTGTATTTTTTAAATAAATCATTAATTTGTCACTTACGACCTTTTAACAATTTAAAAATGATAAGTGAAAACAATGAAAAAACATAGTAAGTGCACTTACGAACCATTGCAATTGTGTATTCAGAATACTTTTCAGTTGTAAGTATACATACGACAAATTAAATGTAGGCATCTTTGTAGTTAATAACAGATTAAAGTGTATGCAAGTACACTTACGACCTTAAGTAATTGCGTGGAAGTGTTATTCTGTGCCAAGAACATTCACTTAAGGCTTTGTAAAGGTGGTCAATATTAAGAACCGCCACAAATAAATGTCTTTATATATTCTATATTTGTTTATATTTAATAATGTTTTTTTGGATTTATGAATATTTTTGTAAACATTTTAACAAAGTCATAAGAACTAAAATAGCTATTCATTGACCTTAAGATTGACGGTTAGTCATTCAAAGATACGTTTACTTCCATGAAGCAACGAGAAATTATAGGATACTGGTATAGAGACTGTAATATATTGACTCGTACCAAGAAAAGGTTCCCATGTAGAATAGGTCAAAATAAGTAAGCACAATTAAATCTGTAATTTCTTTCTGAACAAACATTGTTTTCTTGTAAATCAACATGAAATAGCTGCAGTATTGCTTAACAATCATTTATACCATGCTTACATCATGATAAATCAGATGTGAAACACGATACAGCTTATATATAATAACTTACTATTTGCTAATCACGAGTTAACCCTCAAACTATAAACAGATTACAGACGATGTAAGAAATAAATTTTTAATACAATTCTACTTTTTTGTGAATAATACATGATAATAATTCACTTTTGATATATAGTTACTGAGCTAAAAATATTAATCCATCCAGTAAATGCTCAGATTTACTCATCATCCATTTCATGGTAAAGATCTGGCTCTGGAACCACATCTTCCACACTAGAATAGGAAGGTGTATTGTTATAATATGAGTGGTACTCTTCTGGAGTTGTTCCATCTTTACATAAGGCCAACATATCTTTTTTGTTCTTTGTATCAGATATAGGTGTTTTGTTTTCATAACAATATTTCAGATCTAATAAAACAATATGAAATTCTGGACTTTCTAATTCAGATATTTTTTTTCACTCCCCACATTTGCTTTGATTT
>MJUT01061983.1:1117706-1131955 GCA_002080005.1 Gigantidas platifrons
TAAAATCTTGCAGTGAAATGCCATGCTACGGAAAGCACCTACTCTAAAAATAGCTCGGTCATCCCCAAGAAATTCAGTATTTATAGGTCATGCATCAAATCCTCCATAGAGGTATTAAAATACAACTAAGTCCATCAAATTTGGGCTCAACATAATCCCTATATATTTAACTTCAATTATCAATTTTAATTAGTCCATTCCATTCAGTAGTTTTCACAATACTACAAAGTGAAAGGAACTTTTTTCTTGAAAAGGGACTACTTTCGTATATGTTCCAAGCTCTGATTGGTGAATTAGTGGTTTGACACCTACAGAGAGGTTAATACAATTCAGTTTTCTTTTGTAGTAGACTTGGCTTACATTGGAGCATGGACAATGTAAAACAGCTTGTAAATCAAATGTTACTGTGTGGTAGAACATATTTTTCTGTGCATAATCTTTATCAAATTGTTTTTCTTCTCTAGCTTTCTAGCTTGCAATTTCCGAGACATGGGTTGTGTGTATAGCCTTTTAGAATCCTCTGTAAGGGATCCGCTTTCCTCTTGGTGTTGGTGCAAGTTACACACACGACAACTGTCTTTCTTGGGTGTGTGCAATGAATAATTGCGTTCTTCACAGAATATGTTTCTGTATTTTGCACCCCCAATTGTTTTTTGTGCAATTTTTCACACTCTAATTTATAAAATCGATATTTTTGTAACCCAGAGACTGTTTTTGCGTATATTTCCGGGTATAATGTGGTAAGAAGGATCCATGAGTGGGAAAGATTCAATATGATCTTTTGCATATTTTATGGAAGCTTCTGGTGTCTTATTCCTGAGTGTATGGCTTCCCTGCTTGTTTGACATGGACCTTTCTGGTTCTCTCTTTTTTTTGTGTTAAACTCTGATTTTCAGCCTGCTTCTTTTATAATTTGTAATATTGTTCTGATTTAGCTTCCTTTGCACAATCTTATAATTCATGTTCCTGTCTGGAATTTCGAGGATCAGAATCTTTTGATGCTTTTTCATTTGTATGTTTCTTTTAACAAATTTGCTTCATCAGTTTCGATTGAAGAACGTTTTTGTTCATGTTCATGTTCTTTTGATAATCTATTTCCGGTTCTCCGAATGATTTTGATGTTTCAGGTCGTAGTGTTATATTTTCCTCATCCGACTCTTTTGATGAAGAACTATTGTGCATAGGTGCCAGTTTAGAGTTTTGCAGTTCAAAATCTTTTGACACTTTTTCTTGTGTACATTCTTTTGTGGAATTATTTTCTATTGAAGATAGGTTTTGTTGACTCTTTAAGTCATTGAATCTCCATCCATCTCACCGTCAAATATTTTGCCCCTTGACCTCTACATTATCATCAATGTTATATTGTGTATTTTCTGAAACAGATAACAATATCTGTAATCAATTAGATGAATCACTAATACAAAATTGCACAACATATTCCTTTTTTTTTCTCAATTTTGTTCATATTGTGAGACTTAACATTGATTTTTTGTGAGAGGAGGTTCTGTATTTATAAGTAAAACGAAATTATTTAAGGAGGGTGAATATCAGAACTGTGTTTTGTTCTCTGGTTACATTATAGAGAATAATTGTAGTAATGGTTATGAAAAATAAAATCCATTCAAAGCATTAACCTAATATTAAATTGAACTTACCAGAAATACTTTTCTTCTTTTGTCTGCAATCATCAACTGATTTTCTAGTAATTCATATAAAATATTGGCATCAACCTGTCTTTAATTTTATGCTTAGAATGTAACAATTGCAAGATAAGATTAAATAGAAGTTCAGAGAAAAGAGTTCATTACACAAGGTTATTATCTAATAACATAAAATAGCATGTTACATTATTTGCAAAATGTCATTTCAAAAAGTCTTATGTGTTCTTAATATTTTTAAACTTGTCTATTTAGAATCTCTTTTCATCAACCATAAAATATTAAGTGCACTTATGACAAAAATACATACATTTTTATCCCAAACTTAAAATTACAGGAAGAAGTATGTGCACTTACGATTAATAAGAATTAGTAACTGCTTATATTATAATGAAAACCAAAAGTCTTAAGTGACTATACGACTTTATGGAATTGATTGATTGGTATTAGTGCACTTAAGATATGTAGTCTTTCATTCATAACTTTATTAATATTTAAAAGAGATCTTAGATTTTTTGTCACGACAAAGAATATAAGATTTTACACCAGATTTTGCAAGAAAGTCAAAAATGACGAAATTGTCACTTACGACCTTCTGGCATTAACCCCTCGATATGTCATCCAACTGACTCTCCAATAAATCCTACATAAACACACAAAAATGTTCTAATGTCTCCAATAAGTTAAACTGAGCATGGACTAACACCATGAATAATGGAAATAATGGGGTATTTTTAGTAACAGCAGAAATCTTAGAGTCAAGCAAGGGCTGTTGGGTATATATTTACAAGGAGACCACCAAAAGGACCATTCCAGTCAAATTTGGTTGAATTTGACTGGGTGGTTTAAGAGGATATTAAAAATTAATGAAGGATGATGACATGTAGGAAGTTACCCAATTACCAGACGGGCTAAAAAAACATCTTTGAGCAGTTCTAAAGGACAGATATTCTGTTGATTTTAGCCTAGACATTTTTCAGTAAACATAATATATGTATGTGTATGCAAATTATTATCGTTCAATAACAGGAAGTGGTAGAAACCGACATTAGGATTTATATAAACATAACCACTGACAATGATCTTAAACCATAACTGAAAAACAAATTCCATATAATCCAGCGAATGATCACAGAATATCAAAGGTTTAAAAAATATAATTGAAAGCAGTGTCTTGCAAGATCATTTTTATTATAAATAAATAAGAACACAATACATGTCTGTACCAGCAGACAAATATTCTAACAAAAATAAGATAACAAAACAAATGCCAATGTATAATTAATTACTAATGCCGAAGTTTTAAAAACAACTTAAAAAACAGTCAAATAATCTTGTCATGACCGTTTAATTTGATATAATTTTCAAACTGACATCAAATTATAGCAATGTTTTTTTTTATATAATTATAAAAAATGTCTGGTTTATTTTTGGGGGGACCCTGACCAAAATTAAATATTTCATTTTATTTAACAGGAACAATTTTCCAAACAACATGAACTAATAAATCATAATGTAAATCGTAGTTTTCTTTTTAATATTTACAAAATTTCTTTGGTTTTGTAAAAAATTTAATGGAAACAAAGACATTACCTTGATTACAATTTGTATTTTTTTTTAAAGATAATAATTATGAAATCTAAAGCACAAAACTCAACACCACTCATTCAATTGTCAAATATTATTAACATTTTGAGATACACATATTTTCCTCTCTCTCATACATATTGCAAATACAATGTATATAAAATAATCTCATTTTTGGTATGGAATGATATGTATTTATTTGGTCAAATGCTGATATTGGAGATTGTTATTAATAGATTTTGTGAGACAGTGTATAACTATATTTACCAGTATATGTATATTAATTTTCCATTTACAATGCTATTTTTAGAAGGTTATATATAGATTCTACTTCTATTACCAGTAGATTACGATATTTCTCCACTCTTGATAGTTAAATTTTCAAATTTTAACTGAGTGGAGAAAAATCGTAATCCACACGTAGCCGAAGCCGAGGGGGAATCTGTTTCTCTTATGACTTTAAAATGTCAAAAATATCTTTAATTGTTAATTTCCATCATTAATGACTCGCGAAAGAAAATGGGCAGGAATTCTCATGCAGAAATTTAGTCACCGTGGTGATTGAAAATATTATGAAAATTTAACCAACTGAATTTCAACGCTAAGAATAGGAGAAATATATATTAATTTGTAATTCACATACATGCCAAACACATATGAAAGTAATTAAAATATTTAAAAAAAGTTATCGTAATTATCAAAATAAATTGCCGTAAAATTTAACAAACATTACCTGAGGTATTAACATTGATATGTTGCATACTTAATGTGAAATTAATTTCGGAATGAAAATAGACTTATTTAAGATAAAAATATTATTTGTATAAAAATTTTGCTATAAAATCATGTAGAATATAATTCTATGACACAATAATGGATCCCTTTTGACTTCTGTTACTAAAATTATTGTTTCTTGTACTCATATAATGATATCTCCCAGCATTAAATTTGAGTACTGCTCCCTCAAATGAGGCTGGGGCATTGTTCAACAATTCATTCATTTTTGCTTTATTTTTTGCTTCTGTCTCTGACTTGTAATATCCAGCAGATGACATTGCAACAGCCAGATCTTTAGCAGACACAAAGTTGGCTTCACTAAATATCCATTTGACGTCTGCTGCTGACCACATTGTTGTCTGCTCATATGGAAGTGGGAAATTGTCATTCAGATCTCTTATTTGTACAATGTTGCTTCTGTCAGATCCTACAACGGAAAACAAAATTTTTTCTTAAGAAAATAAATTGAAAAGCAAATGTATCTAGTTTAAATCAATTAATTTGTTGAAACAGACAGGAAATGTGTCAGTATGAAAAATATGATGCAGAATTCATTTTGGAGTGATTGACTTAATATTGTTGAACCCAAAGTATGCAATTCATACCTTATTGTACTTAACAAGCAAAATTAATTGATTAACTGAATTATTTTAACATTTAGTTTTTGCTAAAACATATGATTTTCCAATCAAAATTCAGTAATTTAATCATAAATATATCAGGAAAATTATCAAAAGATTATTTTGACAACATTTTGGTTTTTCTCATGGTATGTACTCCATAAATTTTTTATTTTGGTTATTTAACACATTTTTAATTCAAGAGTCATGTCCCTTAATTAATTGAAAAATGGCAATTTTTGTTAATTTCCGACTCTAATTTTAGTTTTCCTGAAACAACTGAAAGCTATTGTCTGCTGCATCAGTGTTCGAATTCTACTCATACATTCTTCTTTCTTTTTATTGAAAACTGGAAATTTCAGATTGATTGATTTTAAGTAATTTAAATCATTCTTCTAATTTTAATTTGTTGATAATAACTTACCTCCTTTACCTTGACCTTCATCACCAGCCTGTCCATCACCTGCTGGAGCATTGTTATTGTGTGTATTGGATCCTGAAATGATATGGAAAACTTACAAAAGAGAAGAAAATTGAATACATAGATTTACCATTTGACACGTAAAGAGTTTCTGGAGAATGAACTTCAACTAAATAGCAAATCATGCAACTACAAGTTGCCTGTATGATTCTGAAGCAAATTGAATGTAAAACCAAATTTAAGTAAAAACATTTTGTTTGTCATAATTATTATTTACTTGCAATAATAATTTGAACCTATATAAAAATAAATGTTAACTTCAACTTTACAAAACAAGAAAATTATTGCAGCGAAATTACATATATTGTTGGCGTTCAGATATCATATGACTACACACAATTGTAACCAAATCAACATAATTAACAACGCTTTTGTTTTGCATGTTCATTAGTTCTTGAAAAATTCTCATTCAGAGAAGTCTATAATATCTTGAAGTGAAACAATCAACAGGTTGGTAGTCAGTTAACTACAATCATTCACAGATACTATGGTTGTACTGCCTATGGAGTAAATGTTTAAACAGTGATGGTCAACAATTCCACTGATATCAACAAAACAATATTTATATACTGACATAATTTCATATAAAGAATCAAATTGAAAGAAATTAATACCACTAACATCATTCTGAAAAAATAATATCATATTCAAAATGATTTAATACATTACCTGTCCACTGTATATGAACCAGATCAGTTGGTCTAATGTTCAGAGTGTTAGGGTGGAAGTCATATTCTACTGCTGGGTATGTCTGTACAATGTTTCCTCGCTTTCCCCTGACGTTCAAATTAAATATTCTTTCAGACGCTGAGATAGAGGCTGTTCTTGGACGTATCAGAAACACATGACTTCTGTCCTGAAAAATCCTGCCAGTCTGATCTGTGTTTATGTTCATACGCAATGCTGTCCTACCTCCAATATCAATGTAAGGGTCCTGTTCAATAATGGACTGAACCAGTGGATTTCTATATGGGAAAAAAAGGACAATTCTTCATTTTAATTTTCTATCAATACACTGATATTTTCCATGCAAACTTTTGATTGAAAATTTCTGTTAATTAAAGTTTAGAATCATTTGTAAAATGTGATGTGTTTTCTCATTTACAAAGTTTCATTTTAATTTTTGTTAACTTAATAACAATGAATTTACAAAATTATCCTTTAAAAATTTGTTAAATAAATACTTACGACTGTTGATTAAATGAAGCGTCTGTATTGTATGGATCATAATCATCTGTTGATATGTTATACCTGAAAAAAATAAAAATAATACAATTACCATACCTGTTAACCTCAGAGATTGTGTATGTGGGAGATCTCCCACATTCCAACTATTTAATGTGGGAGATTTTGCGTGACGAACTTTTTCACACTAAAATTGTTAGATTAAAGCAAACAAAATTTACTGTACAACTTTTATTGTTGTTGCTGAGCAACATTACTTCAAACCACTTTGGTAGGACAATACAGCTTGTTTTGCTGATCTTAGAACAGAGTCACTTGGTTCGTACTCATAACACAACAAGTTTTGATTTTGCTTTGCACATAATAAAGAACAAAGTGTGTCATTGTTCAACTCAGATCTCATATCTGTCTGGATTTTTTTTAACATAGAAAAAATTCTCTCTGGGTCTGCATTTTTAAGATTGGTTGATTTCCTTGTTGAAGCAACTGCTTTTTTTGTGTGAATCTCCATCAGCATGTCTTTTAATATCATATACACCACCATGGCTGACACTAAAATTTGTAGAACAAAGTTTGCAAAATGCCATATCATTCCCAAAAGAAGTAGGCTGCACCCAATCGTATAATTTTGTCCAGTCCTCCAAGAATTTGCAATAATGTTTCTTTTTCTTTGAAGAAGGGGTGCTAGGTCCTGAATTTCAACGTCTCCTTGATTGTGACATAGTTGAACTGTATTTTTTTTAAAGTCTTTTTCGTATTTAAGTAAGTAATTGAACGATACTCGCCTTCAAATTTTCTTTTTTCACAACTTTGATTCATGTAGTTATCCATTCGATATTGTAAACAACTTACATTATCGGCGTTTTTAGTAAAAACCGAGAGAATTCCGAGTAACAATCAACTGATTCACGCAAATGTTTTAATGACCCAGCTGATAAAAACAACAAAAATGGCGTCCTAATTTTCGATTTTAATCAAATTTATGGTCGCGGGAGATAATGTGGGAGAAGTATTTCAAAGCGGGAGTTTTTAGTCTCCCGCGCGGGAGGCACATTCTTTGCGGGAAGCCGAGCTCAAAAGCGGGAGTCTCCCGCGAAATGCGGGAGGGTTAACAGGTATGCAATTACAGCACACAAAAAATATGAAATAAGAGCATATAAAGTATCTTTCATTTCATATTTGTTATCTTAAAGTAGTAGTATGGGTTGTCATGGTCGTAGGGTAGTTGGATTTACAACTACCTGTGCAATCAGTGCCTATCACCACTATAGTTGCGAGTTCATGGCATGGAGTACATGATATAACATTATGTGATAAAGTTTGTCAGTGACTTGCGACAGATCAGTGGATATCTCAGGGTACTCCGGTTTCCTCCATCAATTAAACTGACTGCTACGATATAACTGAAATATTGTTGAAAGTGGTGTTAAACAACATAAATCAACCAAACCAATCTTAAAGTAGTAGATGTGGATTCATTTCATTGTCTGCAATATGATGAAAAATAATAACGTAACAATAGTCATAATGATGATTGAAATATTTAGTATTGTTATTTTCAATAATTAAAAAGTAAAAATATTTAGATTGATTGATTGGCGTTTGACACCAACTTTAGCAGTATTTCAGCTATATCGTTGTGTGAACAAATTTTATATTTATTTACGACACCTACAATACCCTTAAAAATATTTAGAAAAAAACACATAACTGATTGGTTTTGGCTAAATAATGTCTGCCAGTTGGCTATAGTTTTGACAATCAATATCTACATTTAGCATTTTTTGTATCTGTTTCTTATATACATTTAAATTTAAAAAAAGGGAACTGAATTGACCATTGTCTTAAGGATACCCTAAAAATATATATTTTTTTACCTCATTCTATACACACATCTTTTTGTTTTGCCAGATGGGAAATATGGCAGTGTCCAAACATAACTGTTAGCTTTGCCGTCTGCTCCATTACCAAGATGATTAGATCTGAAAGTTGAATAGGGAAAATAAGAACAATTGCATTAGAAACATCTGTGTAAGGTTCAAGAATGATTGTATTACATTATATAAAATCTTTGATGAAAGCATATATTGTCTAAGAGATAGAGTATCCACATTTATTGAAAAAGGACCCATTTTTCAAATTTTCATTACTGGTAAACTCAAGAACCCCCTTCTTCCATAAATGAAAGGAAAAATATCATAAAAACAGAATATTTCATTTTCACTGTTTTCCAATCGTATTAATCGTGAACTGATGTCTTTCAGTTTATGACTAATGAAGAGGCAAAATAAGAGAAGACAACTCTTCACTAATTTGATCTTGCAACGTACAAAGTTTCATGAACTTCTGATTAATCATGTAGGAGAATTTGCGATGACAAAGTGCATACTGAATTGTCTCAAAATTTCTAAGTCCAAAGAGGCATAACAGGGGTAAAACTCAATGAACCAGGATATCCTACTAATGTGGACATCTTCATATTAGGATCTTGCAAAGTACAAAGTTTCACGAACTTCTGATTAATCATGTAGGAGAATTTGCGATGAAAAAGTGCATACTGAATTGTCTCAAAATTTTAAGTCCAAAGAGGCATAACAGGGGTAAATCTCAATGGACAATAAAATCCTTTATACTGCAAAGTTCACACATCATGATCTTATCAAATCGGACAAAAGACTTGGAAGTTGGTCCGGACAGACGAACAGACAGACCGACAGGCCGATTCCTATATACCCCCCACAAACTACATTTGCGGGGGGTATAATAATAACAGACCAATGATGTTGTTGTGTTTGATTATCTTGGTCATCATTTGATTTCTGTTAAACTTTAATATTCAATACATGAAATAGTACAAATTAATAAGAATGAGGAAACGTTTTATTTTGTTTAACTGTATAAAATTTGATGCTGATAAAACAAATTACATGTACCTTGAATATTGTGCCTCTTTGCAGTCTGGTTGGTCCAATCTTACTAAACATTCTTTTTTAGTTACATCAGTGGCATCGTAAGGCACTGCCCAGATATAGGTCATACCACCATTGTTCTGACTTGTACACTGAGCTTCATTTGTATATGCTGAAAACAAGACGAATGTATGTAACATTATGACTGATATATTACATTTTAGTTTTTCAAATTACAACCGAGTTCTTGTACTAAGGAGTCTGTTCTTGAAGGTCTCTAGAAATCAATCAATTTGATATAATTCTTGGAAGCTTTATTTTATTTTGCATTTAATTCAACTTATAGGAAATCACATGATTATTTTCAAATAATTTAATTATGAAACGAACTTGAATTTTGTGGATATCAAATTGAATGGTTAATAATGACAATGAATTCATCCTTTGTGTTCTTTGTTTTCTTAACTAATATAAAACTGCTATGCAACTTCTTTCCTTCTCTCACTCATTTATCAAAGATAAATTCCCTAAAAGATTTACATAAGTAAAAAAATTGTAAATATGCAAATTTCTTACCAGGTGCTTTTTCCAGATAGTTACTAAATTTGATCCATTGTCCACCATTAGCGGTACATTGAGCTTCATTATTCCACTTAGAGTATGGCCGTCTGTCACCACCAGGGGTATAAAACTCTACACATTCATCATACATCTGTGTATTAAAACTATTGGCCTTGTAATAACTAAAAGAGAAAAAAAATATCATTAATGATATTGTTGACTGATTCTAACTTTACCAGTAATTTATTTATTTATTTGTATGTATCAGATGCATTTCAAATTGATTTGCATGCAATCTCATATCATTGGTTTAATCTGTCCTTGTCCTTGTATCTTACAGAGAAAATATATTGGTTTTGAACTTGGAGAACAATTATACATTCAGTACAAAAAAATAATATATCAACAAATCACTGAAATGAGAATAAGAAATTGAGGGGGCTTAGGATAGAGGGGTTTGAACACCACTTTCAACAAGATTTCACTTATATCATGGAGGAATCAAAAATTAATTTTTACACAATAACAAGGGCAACGCAAAGCATGGCACATCCCCTCGCCTAAAATTTGACCAGGTGACCTTGAAAATCAATAGGGTTCCAGATTCTCTTAAGGACTAAGTATGTTCCAAGTTTGGTCAAAATCCATTGAAGGATGTTGATTCTACAGTGTTCACAAGGATGCTACGGAAGGATGGACGGTAGTGTTACTATATCCCTTTGCAATTTCGTTGGTGAGGGAATAACAAACTGTCAATAACAGTAAAACATAATTAAAAGCATATACATGTATATGTTTGGAAAATACATATCTTGAAGTATAATTTCCATTGGATTCTGGATTATATGTAGACAGGTTTTACTGTATAATTACAATACAAATACAGAACAGCAATAAAAGTGCTGTTCCTTAACTTTAATTTGTGTCTAAGTGTAATGTTGGTTAGTCTCTCATGTATATTTACAATAAAAGCATTGTTACTTTACTTTAATTTGTGTCAAAGTGTAATGTTGGATAGTCTTCTCATGTACATAAACATCCATATCATTTCTTATTAATTAAGATTGCATTGGAAAAAACCCAAAGTTTTCAGCAATTACTATGATGTTATATACATTGTTTATCAAAAAACAATTCAATATTGATTAATTGATTGGTGTTTAATGCCAACTTTAGTAGTATTTCTGCTATATCGTGGTGTTATTAAGTTGAGATGTACTAATAGAGGATTCTTGTACAGTAGTCCTCCTCTTATAAGGCCCCTCCCACAAAAGGTCACTCCTCTTATAAGGCCCCTCCCACAAAAGGTCACTCCTCTTATAGGCCCCTCCCACAAAAGGTCACTCCTCTTATAAGGCCCTTCCCACAAAAGGTCACTCCTCTTATAAGGCCCCTCCCACAAAAGGTCACTCCTCTTAGAATAAGTAAGTCTGTGAATTCAACTGAATGCTACAAATTATCACATGTATTGGATATGTTTAGACTTGAAACATTCATAGAGAACATTAATTTTTATTGACAGATAATCTTATTCATTTGTGTATTTTAGGCTTTGTGTTAAGGTGTTTTACGCCACTTTCAACTATATTTCAGCTATAGTATGGCGGTCAGTTTTATTGGTGGAGGAAACCGGAGTACCTGGAGAAAACCACTGACCTGTTGCAAGTCACTGACAAACTTTATCACATAATGTTGTATCAAGTATACCTCGCCTGAGCGGGATTTGAACTCACAACGTTAGTGGTGATAGGCACTGATTGCATAAGTAGTTTTAAATCAAACTACGATACGATCAGGACCATGACAGTTCCACATGCATTTGGGATTTGTCATTTTAATGTTGTTATCTTGCACAAATACAAATGTATTGCACTGTTTCACACAATCCAGATAAAAAAATATATGAAAGAATGACTCTACACAAGGTGTGAGTGATAATGACATAAATATTTGTTTGAAAAATAAAAACAAATAAGATTTTATCAGATTTGATCCAATTACTTACTGTATGTACAAACAGGACAGAAAATTAGTGCATGTAAACTGTACTTTAAACTTCCTGGTCAAATATCTCCCCTACACAATCCTTTAATACTTTACCAGGATATTTTACTTCCATTTTAGAATATGAGATTAAAATAGCCTGTTCTGCTATATGTAAACAAATTACATAAAATCTTTTTTTTTTTTTTATCAAATTTTGTCTAAGCATTTTTTAATATTATACTTTTTAACCAAATGTTACATACATATTTTTTTAACTTGTACTTATTTTTTTTTTCAAAGCTTGTTCCTTGAACACCAATCTTTAACTCAAATCTTTTTTGGAAGATCTCAAAGGGAAAATCACACACAAAATGTACAAGGGAATGGATTGAATTAATTTTCTTTACTTTTTGACAGGATTGGCAAAACCTTCAATGTAAGTTACTTTTCATATGCATTTGATTACATATGAAAATTTTGTTGATTGATTGACTGGTGTTTAAGGCCAACTTAAGCAGTATTTCAGCTATATCGTGACGTGAACAAAATTTGGACCAAAGCAACAACTTTAAGCGTATATACTGTAATACTAAATTATAGTTATCTTTATCATTAGCAAATAAATCACACAATATTTTTGCACGTCTGACCTGTGATAAAATGAAACAGGAAACAGTATCTAGTAAATCCAACAATTTTACATTAAAAAATTATATATACTCATCAATGTGGCAACTGAAATCTTGAATACTTTGCATATGCTTTCAAGTTAAACAGGTTGGGAATTACCACAAATAATATTCTTTGCTGCCTAAGTGTCTGTACTGACCTGCACATGGAAGAATTTTCTGCCAGTATGGCAATATCTTTCCATGGTGTGGGATGCCAATAGGGGAAGTAATCCCTTTCCTCTGGACATTCATAACCGTATCTGTTACCGTTTGGATTTTGTCGTGTGTAGATGGCACTACTTGTTCCTAAACCATTGTTTGATTTCAATTTTTGATCAGCAGTAAATAATCCTGGAAAGAAAAGGGTTTTATTTACAGAAAGTAATAAA
Organism: Gigantidas platifrons; assembly: GCA_002080005.1. NCBI lineage: Eukaryota > Metazoa > Mollusca > Bivalvia > Mytilida > Modiolidae > Gigantidas > Gigantidas platifrons. Next base: position 1,130,531 of record MJUT01061983.1, read on the forward strand.
AAATCGAAATCCACAATTTATTACATGGACAAAAAAGCCATAAATATAATATAGTTATGAGTTGTATGAGTTATCAAATGTAAGCCTCCCATAGATTATAACCACAAGTCGTAGTGTAATTCACTGCCATTTTAGAATAGAAATGTGGAATTTATGGAATTCATGATAAATTGAATTTTGACAAACTTATTTTATACTTCAGGTAAAGTTGGAAGTAGCAAAAGTATGAAGTATTTGTCTTGCACAAAAAACTTCCAAAACTTTTATGTAAGAAGCATATACCTGTCTATTCAAAGATATTTTTCAATATGTACTATTTGTCAGTTCTAGCAATAATTGGATCCTATTCCACTTAAAATTCTTTGTTATATTCTCATTTAAATAGTTGTTATCTCCCCTTAAATGAGCTCTTGTCTTCTTACATTCTCCTTCAAAGATTTACTTTTTACCAGTATTTATCTCCCCCTGAGAATAGTTCCTACATGTTAACATTACTTTCTCTATTAAATCAAAATGTTACCTCTATCTCTGCTAAAATGAGTACATACCTTTGTTACGTTCTCTAACAAAGCACTTGTCATACCATTCCCAAGGTTCATGTATAACCTCTTCTTGTTGTACAGCATTGTTTTTACGATTATTTGTCTGTTGCTGACTCTCTGTCAATTGTTGTGGTCTGTTGTATGCTTGTCTTTCAGTTCTCTGTCCATTCCTTAATGTGTTGGCTGTTCCTACAACAATAAAAAAAAATATGTACAATGTATCGACATAGTTCGTATATAAAGTTTTAAATAGGCTTGAATTCTGTTATGCATTAAGCTTTTTAAAGTTTGGGCTGTAGGTATGGTTGTGAAAATATTAAATTACACTTTTAAAAGAAACAAATTTCTTGGGTTTTTATTTAATATTTGTTATCTTTTTTAATAAGCATAGCAATTACACAAAAGAATAAGAGTTTTGAAACTTAAGTTATTCACAGTGTCAGTTATTAACTAGAGTTATGAAACGGTAAATACCCATTACATACATAGTGTGTTGGTACAAGACTTTGTATCAGGTCGAGACTGTTGTGTGAACCAGTATCACTACGAGTAGCGAAAGCGACGATTTTTGATGTGGTTAGTTCACGCAACAGGCAAGACCTGATATAAAGTCTTGTACCAACACACTATGTATGTAATAAGTTTATCTAACATTTCAACCAGAGGCTCCCAGGAGCCTGTAATCGCTCACCTGGATCAAAGCTGCTTTCAATAACAACGCAACTGCACTGTGGTGCGCCATCTTGGTGGGAGAGTGTGACTGCAGGACATCATTTGGAAAAGGATCATCGAATGACTATTCCATCAAAGTTTGGTTCTAATTGAGCTACTGGTTCCAGACAAGATGGTTTTTATGTGAATTTCCCATAGGGTCCTATGTTAA
>MJUT01061983.1:1135642-1177638 GCA_002080005.1 Gigantidas platifrons
ACCATTCCACCAAAGTTTGGTTGCAATTGGCCCAGTAGTTTCTGAGGAGAAGATTAAAATGTGAAATATTGACGGACGGACGACAGACGACGGATGACCGACGAAAAGTGATGGCAATAGCTCACCTGACCCTTTGGGTCAGGTGAGCTAATAAAAACGAATTTTAAACAAATAACAAGGGTTGAATTAAATTTTGTACAATACTCTGAGGGAGACTACATTTTGTGCATGACGTCATGTTATTTTTTCCGTTCATTCACCAATGTCACGTTACTGTGTTTTGTCTCACATTCCAATGAAATGACGTCATGAAAAAGTAGTTCGGCAAAGAACGCTACATGCAACGTCCCGCCATTCTTTTATCACCACAGTTTGGTGAGACAACATCTTTTATAAGACAGGTGACTTTCGTTAATTTCAAAGAAAAATGTATATAATGTTAGATAATTGACATTATTTTCAAACTTAAACCTCATTATTGAAGGATACATTGAAATAATTTTTATTTATAGGGAACCAATCTCAGTGATATTCTTGGCCTAACTAATCTATGAATCTAAGTATACAAAGAAGCATTAAGGAGTTTTCTGAACAGCACTATAACAACAAACACAATTTCATTAAATTCTGACATGTATTTTAGGAAATTCAGATTCCATTAATGTAAGAATCCAAGAATACAATGTATGTGTTTTATGAGCAATTAATGTGAATTGGGATGAACAAATTTAAGTTCTTTCGTTCTGTCACTGAGCAATAGAGAATTGACAATCAATTTGCCTTAATACTGACAGACCATCCATAAGATATGCCGCGAGTAATGAGGAAGTCAAATATAACATTAGTAAATTATGTTTTAAATACATATAAATTTGGGTAGCACAATCACAAGATAGTATACTCTGATAACAGTAGATACTGAAACTTTCTTTTGAGAAAGATTAGGATTTCAACAAAATTTCAGTTATATGGAGGTTATCAGTTTCATTGGTGGATGAAACCAGAGTATTTGGAGTAAACCAATGATCTTCTGCAGGGCATGAATTGCATTCCCAAACTTTATTGGTTCTCGAAACCAATTGAATATGTATACATTGTATATGTAAATCCAACTACAACTGCAATCACTGCATTCCTTTATATTTGGTAAGAATATAATTCTATAATTATAAGAAAGAGAAAGAATACCTGTGGGGGAATTAACGTCATCCTGACACATATATTGTAAGATCATCTGACAATTTTGTTTCTGTGGATTGGTATCCTCATTGCCTCCACATCCATGCTGATTGGTCCATTCAATCTCAAGATAACTTTTTCCAGCATTGTTGTTTAAAGTCTTGAAAGGACCACTTTGGAAATATTTCTGAAAAAAAAACAAAAAAACATCAGCTTTGTAAAATGAATTGCAACACGAATAAATACAGTGATACCTGTCTGAACAGAACTCTGAATAAACCAGAATCCTGTATAAACCAAACTTAAAATAATGTCCATATGTAGGATATCTTTTTTAAATCCAACCTGTATAAACCGAACACATTAGCAAAATTTATACTTTAAAACATAATAGTCTGCCACCTTATAAGGTCCCAATCTATTCTCTCAAGACACCATCTTTTACATATTGTTCTAGGGAGATTTATTGCTATATGTATAGTCCTTCAAGCATACACAATAGCTGGTAATGGAAATTTGAGATTTTCTGTTCTTCAATATTTGGTACATGTATTTAAAGTTTGTTTTGTGTGGCAGGATCATATGATAAAATTTAGAAAGCCCATATCCTAATGAATACTTGGACCATGTTTGATTCAAACTGGCCCTGTGGTTTCAGACAAGAGATTTTCAAAAAGTTTATAAATGGATGTATGAAGGCTGCCAAAAGATACAAATGTATATATACATTGTATATGCAACAGCACACATGTCTCCATGTAGCTTCAAAAAAGAATTTTAAGCAACACAAAAGTGTAATCATTTCTTTTATCTAGAATTTCTTCCTATTTCTCTCTATCAAAGATTTCTCCATGCTTGCAAAGAAAACACCACTCACTTACTTCAGTGAAGGGAAAGTCAAACAAAATTTTACAGATCTACATGGTAAACCATATTCAGATACTTGATCTCTGATGACAAAATAAAATCTACTTTTTCCAAATACAGTTGAAAATGTAAAGGGGTTCCAATTAAAATAAACCTGTTGTTTATAATAGAAGTAAATGTAGTGAATTTAAAATCGTTTATTATGTAAAAGAAAGAACTTGCTGACGGTAATTATACAACATGGAACAGACGAACAAACCATTATCCATCTACAAATTAAATTATTTGTACTGGTACGTTACCCATATCAAAAGGACGGAGGTATTCTATGTATGTGGTTAAAAAGGCATATAATTATATTGAGATCTTCTTCAGCCATACAGAAGCTTGATCCTGAGTGCATTTCAACTCCATATTCATAAATACATATATAGTTATTATATCAATTATTCTTCCACTACATAAGTCAAGTGGCTGATGCATCCACTTTTCACTACCACACCTTTCAAAGGATCATTTCCGCCAATACATGTACCAATTTGTCACTTCTACTCCCTTTAAAGTATCATTTCCTCTAATATGTGTATTGATAAATGAACTTAAAGTTGGCAGTTGATACAGTATTAATTATTAGTCATTTTATTTATGATAAATAATATATCATATAATGTGTACAATGACAGTTGATATGTAAATAAACATATTTATGATTGTATGTTTGCTCATCCGATAATATATCATCATTCACTAACTCAACAAAATACTCTAGATAGATAATTTTCATTTGTTCAAGAAAAATAAAATTCCTTTAATAAATTATTCTCTTCAGACAATAATATATTTATTACAGTACACATTTAACTGACAATGTTTATGTTCTGCTTATACAATGTAAATAAATACATAACTTGTCATTTTTATTGGATAAGGACAGGATTTGGTTTATTTAATGTTACTTCTCATAACATAACAAAAGAAGATGGATTTACATTACTGCTTGTAAAATGTTATGTGAAATCATTTTCATTTAGTTCACTGTCATTGTCATATTAACACAAATACAAATTTTAACATATATATTTTTTAGATTTCATGGTTACACCTTTTTCTTGCATGAATTATCTGTTCCTGATACTGATAGCACTTTCATTGTTCATTGTTTAATAATACATAAACAAGGTATCAAGTTCACCATTATTTCATATTTGTTTTCACATTCATGATCTAAAGGTCAAAATGTCAGCTAAAAAGAACATGCTCTGTAAAATCTTTGCTATAATGTTCAAATTATAAATTCCATGTTCAGAACAAATATTAACAGATGTGTTTTAAATTTACCCTTTTCCTTCCATTTTCTTACAAATTATGGGATTATGGTGTTTAATGCCACTTTCAACAATATTTCAGTTATATCTTGGTGGTTCTTACTAATGGAAATGGAAATTTAATTTAAAAAGTTTGAGAAAAGGAAATAAATAGACATTCCATAAATTTAGATTTTTTTCTTCAATATACAAACAAATGTACTAAATGTTTTTAATTTTATAATCAACATAATGCTTCCTGATCTGAGTACTGGGTATTCGTCAATGTTTGAACATTTACTTTAACACCTCTGCATCCTTGTTTTTAACATCTAAAGACATTATAATATCCTATGATTTTAGATAAATACATCCTATAAAGGTATTAATTACACTTAAAACTATATGCTTTTATTTGGTAACATTTTTACACATGTCATCAATGTTTTTGTGACAATAGTGTACATGATAATTATGTTAATATTGACACAAACAAAATTGTCAGTATTAAATGATTAGGCAATTAAGGTGTCATTGAAAAAGTTGATACCAAACAAAAATACTTTGAAGTAAAAAATGGATAAGACAGATTTCTGCTTTATTTGTCCATCACTTCTTCATCACCTGTGCTAAACATAATAAAATCGTGAGAAAATATTTAAAAACGTGACAGATGTTTGTATTTTGTCTTCATGTAACATACTTTCAAATAATTTAATACATTGTATACCGTAATCAGAAACCAATGTCAGAATCACATTTATTAATTCACAGTTCACTACTAAATAAGGAAGCTTTTTTCTTCCTCAAATCCATTGTATCACATGATCAAAGATACTATTACTTAAATATTAGATCAATTTATTCATGTTAATGACACTTTACACAAGATTTAATTTGTGGTTGAGGAAACTAAAGTACCTTAAAAAAAACCAACTAGCCTTCTTTTAGTCATTGACATACTTATCACATGAGGTTGATTCGAGTTCACCTTAGCATAGTGAAGACACTTATTATAGAGGTTGACGTAAGCTTAACTACCATATATGATCATGGTCATGAAGTCATGTTGGGAAATTGGTTAAAAATCGGAATCATATCAGTTTGTAATCAGAAATAATCGATAATGAACCTTTTTCTGTTATCAAAATTGGTTACCCTAAACTGATCAACATTCAATTTTAATCAATCATCAGCCCAACAACATTAACAGAGAGATCTTGATTTTAGGTTTATACAATTTCCATAATGATCTTCCCATACATATTCTAATCCCTTATTTCATTCTGTATCATTTTTAAAACATTATATTGGCCTCCTTTAGAAAAAGAAAAGAAATATTTCTGATAAAGGAGAATTTCACATGTAAATGAACAAGAGAATCCATCTGAATCTAAGGTAAAAATATCAATGCCTTTTATTACTGTTTGCAATCTGACAGTCACTGTTGCTGAGGTCTTGAATACAATGATATTGATATGAATAGACCCTATCCTGCTGTGAAGTGGTAGACTGATAAACATTATCTCACTGATGTAGGGTTATCAGACAGAATTATTAAATATAGAAAAAGTAATCTTACAAACACTGTCATCAATATGCCATCAAAATAACAAACAAAAAAAGCAACAACAGGTCTCTCATCAAGACATTTGTAAAATAATTTGACAATTTTAACTATCGAAATTAGGCATTAATTAAAATGACTTGAATGGGGAGACAAATTAGGAACACCATATACATGTACATGTATATCTAAATCATGAAGATAGAATGAGCCCAGGGTACTGTATGAGACTGTCTGTCACACATAAAAACTTCCAAATACTATATAAATAAGAAGTATATATATTAAGCACAGAGAAATGTTTGACTAATTCTGCATTGCACAAAAGACATTTTTTTACCATAAATATAATTGAACGAATGTAGTTGGGGTATACATTATAAGTGAAAAATAAAGAAAATAAAAAAACCAATCTTAACAAACTCAAAATTTATTTCAGTGTTATTTCATTACATTGAACAGTAAGACAGACACTTTTCTTGTTGGGAAATAAAAACATGAGTGCAGCTGTGGTCTAATGGCTAAGGCAACAGCACTACCCTTTTACCAGTGATGAAATGGTTTGCTCCTAGCTCATTCTGAATGAGAAAGTTTACAAGTTGAAGATAGATATAAACAATGCTTCATTGATACATGTACTTCTAATAGATCTAAGAATATCAATCATAAGAAAATAATTGCGTTTGTGAGTGATCGCTGATCATCATCACATGAAAAAAGGCCACCAGACTGTTGGAATATAGTAAATTTGTGCAAATATTTACATCAGTAGAAAATTCATAATGGGAGTTCTGACTATAAAAAACTTACCATCCTATACTGTCCTCCTTCATTGTTTGATGGGTCAGCACCCTGGTCTCCGACATTGTACCCTCCCTTGTTATTATTCTGAAAAAAATTTGATAGAACATAATTTTAACTTCTACATTGGTCGTAAAGAACAATACTAGTTGTTGTAAGTTATGTATATTGTACATGTGAATCTCAATCTGACAGGCATACTCGTGGGGCACATAAATTCAGTCAAATAAAGATTTTTATAAGTTTTCTTTTTCTTTCTTCCTTAATACAATCTCCTAGAATCTTTCAAAAGTGGGTATCTCCACATTAACATTTCAAAGATTCCATACCCACCTTTAAATACATATAGCAAGCCATGTGTAGAATTAAATAGTGTCCGCCGTGAAATATTGTCCTCTGTTACAATTGTTTTCTATGATAAAGTCTGAGGACGGAATAAAGCGCAGAGGTGACTTCTTTTGGTCTGTTGGGGATTTTTCATTTGAAAAAGATACAATCGGACACATTTCCACAGGACAATATTATGGCTTACAACTGTACATATAGTTATTTTTGTTTGGTTTATTTTTTGTTTTTGTTTATTATACTTTTAAAAGTAATTTGTCCATGTACATAGTGCACACAGTAAAGTTCTAGGACGCTACCCACTCTATCCTTAGAGTCTAGTCCTGTATTTGGAAGAAGAAAACATTACTACAACTGATATTTAACATTTTAAAATCACATGTACATGTACATGGATTGACTGGCATATTTTTCAAAAATTCATCATTGAGTTTTTTTATTTGTGATAAGTATGCATATGTTTTTTATGGGAATCTAAAATATCAAGGTTTAAGGGTCACAGTGTGGGAACGGAAATATATAATTGTTGACAATTGTGGGGTCAATTCTGGAATATAGGCAAGTACCTATACACAACAAACCAGTAAAAATAACGGAAATGGCAAAGAATCGGGAGAAAACTTTTTCAATAACGGTTAATCGATGAACTAAGAATCCAGAGGATCTCCTAACAAGCTTAAGAGTTTTGTAAATTCCATCAAAGAAGTTTTTTCAAGCTGAAAAATCAATGACGATCAATGATTTGACACAATTAATTGGATATTAAATTAAACTATGAGTGTGTCAAATTAACTTTATTATGAAAACTAGAGAGGAAAATTCCCAATGAGCCTTCACATGAAAAATAGACTATCGATGATGTTTTGTCATATCTGTTATTTTTGCACTTTTACAAGTTTGATCTGTATAGGTATTTGCCTAAATTCCAGATTTGACCTCACAATTATTGACCATAATACATTTCCGTTCCCACACTGTGAGGGTTTGATGTGTAAATTTTACCTGTGAGTCAAATACTCTGTTTGCATTATTTCTGTTAGCTGTTTTTTCGTTCAGTCTGTTGTTTGAGCCTCTAGGTATATGAAGGTATAAATCACCTTGACTCCATCCCATTAACAATACACAAATGATCAAACACTGTGGTAACATCTTACCTACAATAAAATCACAAAATGGTAAAGTCACACATTTAATTCCGGAATATTTGCTATTTTTGTAACTGTCAGGTAACAATTTTTGGGTATTTCATGTTTTTATGCAAAAAATAATATTTTTTCCAATTTTAGGGGGGGTGCACGCTGGGTACCCCCCCCCCCCCCCTGGATCCGCCCCTGCAGAGTGAGTGATATTCAATGCATATACATATTAGTTTTCATGTATTTTGTAACAGTTAAATACTTATAATGCCAATTAAGTGCCCACAAGAACTGAAGAAGCACATGAATACTGTTATTATTAAGAAAAAGGGTCATAATTAAGTAAAGTGGCACATTATAACTTACTATAATATGAAAATAAACAATATGAACTGTACAGTAGCTATTTACATCAACCACTATATTACATTTTATGAATTCGTCCACAGAGTCAGAGACCCAAAACTGTTTTGATCATTTTATCCTACTTTCACTTTGATCCCCGAAAAAGTGTGTGCATCTTACCTTCACTATCTGTTGATTTGTTTCAATATGTTGTGATTATTTATGATATATCCAGTTAAATAAACTTATTCCTGTCTATAAATGTACATAACAATTTGAAATCATCCTACATGCAGATAGTATTATTCATTTTATTTCTGACCTTCTGACATCATCTTTGTTGAAATGAATTACTGCGCACTACAGATCATCCGTATTAATAGAATAATATATTTTTGGCAATGCTTTTTATTCATTAAAATTGTTAAATGTAGAACTATATTTTGCATTTAAGTAGTAGAAAATATACTTCTGTTAATCAACGGAATAAATTGTCAAATTTTGAAAGTTTATCTATGAACTATTTCGGCTTGCGGATTTAATCGCATGTGCACCAAAGAGGAAGTTGTGATGATTCATGTATTCAGATGTCACAAGTTGCTATTAAATCCATTTAAATGATATAGATACGCACGAAGTGATTACGATAAACGATTATCATCCTTATTTGGAATGTTGTCAATATAAAGATTATATTCTACGCCCGTGTAGTTGTTCAAATAAAACAGATTCTAATGATTTGATACATCAAGTTGAAAAATTGAAGATGGAGAGTTACTTTCGTTTTGAAAATTTTATTTTTGTGATTTTATTATGTTTCAATGGTGCGGTTACAGATATTTATTTACACAATCCTCGGTAAGTATATATTTCCAAGCGAATTCTGTATTTATCTGTAATTTTGATTTATGTTGTAAAGCTTAATTCACTGGGTAATATTCTTTTCTTCTCGTTCAATCTCAGACTCGGTTCAGGGACTTGGATTGTTTGGGGCCGATTTGACCTGGAATGAGGGACTTGTTCCCGGTCACTAATTTGCCGCACTGAATGATTTTTTTTCTGTCAATGCATTACACACTTGAAAATCACAAGGGAGGATGCCATTTAACCCTACCTCGCTTCAACTAGTTCTGTATTTATTTCTCTTCAATTTCTCACCATATTCCTTGTACCGATCTTCTCAATATTCCCTTTTGTAATGATTTGTCACATAATATATATCTTTGGACACCTTAATATACATCCAATTATCAATCCAAACATTGAAAAGTTAATAAATGACTATATCGTGAACATAAAATGTTCTGAAACTTTCGGTGCCTTTCATTCGTGATAACAACCAGAAGGACAAGATATGGCTTTGTAACGACTAGAATGACAGTCAGAAAATTTAGCGGGAAATGCCATTCTAGTTGTTATCGTTGTATGAAAGGTCTTGAAAGTTTCTGTCCCTGTGCTCAGTTCACATGTACTCTTGTCGGCGACAGGATATATATATCCCCCCTTTTTTCAAAACCAAGAAAAAATTAATCGTATCCTTCAGCTACAGTTTTGTATTATATTTAGCTTAATGATACCAAAAAATCAATCTTCGATTTATATATCAATATACAAAAAAATGTATAAAAAAATTGGACCTTCCTAAGTACAACTGAATAAGGCAGACTTTCAGGATTCCAGGACCTTTCACTTTAAAAAATGATTTTTAACCCGTCTTTACACAGAAAACTAAAGATGGGTGGAAGCTCAGATACACCTAGTGGAAGGTTAAGCAGTTCTTGCTCCACAATTGGTATGTCATGTTAAAAATCTGTTGATAAATCGTGAACGAGGAAGATAGCATTTGACCATGATGAACAACATACATGTATAACTGTTTAAGATCATATTTAGACAGTTTGTTATTGAGTAATATCTTAGAAAATAAGATGCAGTTGCCAAGTTCAAATATTTGAATTTTAGACCCAAATTTGTCATAAATGCACTATAACACTGCAGGAGATTGCTAGAGCTCTGTCATCGACATAAAAATTGTGTATCTGCAAAAGTATAAGATATCCAAAATTCATTGAAGTGGTATGTGTATATTATTGCTAAATAGTATTTGAAGTAAATGTAGTGACATCCTTTATTATGAATATAAAAAACATGAGCACAAAAGTTAAAAAAAATTAAGGGGGGGAATATTTAGATCAGGAAAAACTTGTAAACAAGCTTATGCTCAAGCTAAAACTATTTCTGTTATCAACAATAATATGAATTCATATCTGACATGTTGAATGTTCAATTTGATCTTTGGCCTTGAGTCAGTGTATGTATTGTATATTGACCACGTCAATCAAGTGACCATATCCTGTTCATTTTATCTATACATATTGTATGGATACATTTTGTTGTACATTTATATCTATTGCGAAATGTACAATATTATAAGAAACTTTTGCAATTACTTTCAATCTTCGTTATTACATTTACCTATGATGCTATCAGTGCCTATCACTATAGAATGTGAGTTCAACTCCTATTCTTACTGACGAGGTACAGGCATACTCTGTTTAATCTTTGTTTATGTAATCAATGTAATGTCCTAAATAGTAAACAACAACAATTCTAGGGATTGCTCGGTTGACGTGTTTGTATTGTCCAACTTCTAAGACACCTTCATCAGAATAAAAAATACAGAATTTAGATTGCTTAAGTATAAATTTGGGAATGTGTAGTATCATAATTTTATGAAACTATTCTAGGTTTAATTTCAATCAAAATTATACAGCTCAACTGTCCCAAAAGGCCAAGTTAGGTATCATCATCTGATATCCATAATTTATTACATTCACATTCAGTCTGATTCTTAAAAAATGCCACATCAAATATCCTACTATTAACTCTTCTCTCTCCCATATCCATTCCCACCTTTCTCCACCCTTAACTCCATTTTCCAATGCTTAGACTTCCATCTTTCTCCCACCCTTAACCATCCCCCCACCCTTAGCTCTCCCCCTTTTAACTGTTAGCTATTTATACTCACTTTTATAATGACATAAATTCAAAGCTGATTAAAATATACATATATTGTAAATATTTCTGAAATATGATGGGAATTGTGGATGTTTATGTGTTCAATTTGTGATTTCATGAATTGTTACACTTTTCTTGGAGGGAGACATTAGTGCGAGAATGATACATGCCATTTATCATTAATTTGATACATGTACTTATTTAGCGGAAGCTTATGGCAAGGTGTACTTGATACAACATTATGTGATAAAAGTTTGTCAGTGACTTGCCACAGGTCTGTGTTTTTCTCTGGTTACTCCGTTTTCTTCCATCAATAAATTAGGTACAAATGTACAGATTTCAATAAAACATACATGTAGTTAAATATAACAAGATATCATTGACAATAAACAGTATGATGTCCCCGTTTTTCATGACAGATTCAAGCTCCAATTTTTGTCTTTTCTGTTTTATTCTTTTGAGTTTAAGGTTTGTCAGATAAATATTAATGTTGGTATAGTTAGTTTTCATTGCTGTATAATTTCTTATTTTCAACTTTTTACACAATGTTACTATTAAGTCCCTCAGTTTTAGATAAGTGAACATTTTAATAAAAGTTTGTATTTAGAATACCATTGACAAGCGCATAATACATTTTGTTTTTTTTTGACTAAATGATTAATGAAGTTTTTTTTAGGAGAAAATGTAATATGATGTACATATGAAACCACATGTTATGAATATTACAGTATATTATTTTGACATTTATTGATAAACATGTACAGCATTTGTAAATTACAATGTACTGTAATACTAAACTACACGTAGATTTTTTGTAGACAACTAAATTATTTCATGAATTTTCATTTCACAGTTGATCCTATAGATATATTGAGATTTAATAATGGCAGTCTACATTTCACAGAGTTGTCCCTTACAATAACTGAAAAATTATCAAATTTGGAGAAGAATTGACTTCAGGACATTTTTTTTTAAATTGTAGTTTTATTGGAAAAATTGGAAGTTTCCAAATACTTTTTTCAACTGTCTTTATTTGGTGATGTATGCAGTTTAACCCATATTTCCAATCTGATTGCAGTTGCCTGGTCGTTGCATGTATTCATGTACATTTTGTAACAATTATGACTTGGCTTGGTGAGCCCTGAATTGACATATAGATTTTAAGAAAGAAATTAGTTAATACAAAAATGTACCATAAAAAAACACAATTTTAAGTTTGATATTGTTCAATTCATTGTTCTGTAATACATATGTATTGAGTACATAAGATAATAAAGTTGGATCAACCTGTTTAAGAGCACTTTGTATGTCGTACTTGTAAGTACAAATGACAACTAGAAATTGCATGAAAATACCCACTCCCCTCTTTTTACCCTGCAATCAGTACATTTGCTGTACAAATATGCTATACGAATAAATTTTTGCTTTATTCGTACTAGACGAATAAACTTTCCTGGTACCCTGTAGCTATACAGCGGAGGGCGCAGACAAGTATGAAACTGGTACTAATGTAACGCGGACCACGAAGAAGACACCCTTGACAATATTTATGAAAGGGGAGGAATGACGCTTGTTTCTGTCATTTTTGTTTAAATCTGACAAGTTTTCCGACTTTTTTGACATTGCAGGATAAACACAAAATACGTACATTGTCTTTAAATATAAAATTCATTTGTACTCGCTGCAAAACAGGCCTGAAAAGCTTGCCGAAGGCTTGCTATTCTGCCTGTTTCTAAAGCTCGTACAAATAAATTTTATATTTACCGACAATGTTCGTATATTGTATATTTATTTGACAATTCATTATACATCTTTATACAAATAATTGCATAGACTTGTGTTTTTATGACATTGACTTTGTGAGCATTTTGAAGGGCAGCATATTAACTCAAGGCAGTGAAGGGTTCAAAGAAAAAGACCAGACCTGGTAGAAAAAACAGCAACTATTGTAAAAACTTTTAGAACATTTGTTGAATTAAGTTTACAACATGTAAAATTCATGGTCCACCTGTTGTATGGTCAATCAGTTACATTTTGTATATGGAAACAGTAAAGTTGGGATTAGATTGAGCATACTGTCAAAAAACATGGAGGATTGTATCAGTGCTTCACTGGATAAAAAGGCTATCTGTATCTCATATATTTAGTAAAGTTAAATTATTATAACAAAATGTACATTTAATTACTAAAATATTTTTGATTTTTTCCCAGGGGAGGTAATAACCGATTAGATGAAGAAACAAGAGAAGTTAGAAACCAGAACAGGTAAATTCATTTATGATTTATGGTTATTTACATATTTTTTCTAAAAACTTCCTTTTATTCTTTTGTTAGTGTAATAAAATGCTCTTACTGAAATATATTAGATAAATTTTTCAAGTAAAACTGTGAAATTGCCAAACTTTGTAATGTTTATTCCTTCAAACCGTGTGATTGAATTAAAAAAAAAAGATATGTATGAATTACTTTAATGCAAACTGATGTATATTTTGAAAGTAAGTAAAGCAATGTGCAAGACTCGGTTACATGTACTGTACATGTAGATGAGATATACAGTGACCGAATAATTTTTGCACATTAACAAGTTATGGTAAGCTTAGATGTAGTTTTATGGAGAATTTACATGTCCCTATACTTCAATATACAAATGTAAATTAATGATGCAAATATTTATTATTGAATTTATTTCAAGAAAGAGTTCTTTAAATTTTTTAAGAGGGCCCAGGCGGCTCAATGAGTTAGGTTGTTGGATTACCTAACTCATACAAGCTTATCACCAATACGGCGTGGGTTTGCCCCCGGCTTTGTAAATTACAAAAAAGGGTTCACTCGACTCGCAGCCGCAAGTGATCAAGTTTACCAGTTGCTTGCCCATGGTCGGTGATTCTCTGAGGGTACTCCGGCTTCTTCCACCACTAAAACTGGTCGCCATGATATAGCTGAAATATTGCTGAAAGTGGCGTTAAAGCTCCAAAAATCAAATTAAATAAAAAAAATTAAAAACTTTTTACATACGTATCCAAAGTAATATTCCTAAATTTTATAAATACATTGTACCATTATCAATTAAGCATTATTCAGAAAGATGTTGTAACTACTACATGTCTGATGACATTTGATCATGTACATTTCTTGTTTCACACAGAATGTTTGATTCACAGAACAACAACAGAGGAGGTTACAATGTTGGAGGACTTTTTTATTACGCTGGCTCTGTGTTACCAATAGAATGGTGAGTTTAGATTTATTTTATTATAACCGCTAATAGTTAAGTCAGTCATTCAATTATGATAAACTTTTGATATATGTCTTGTGGATTCTACTTTATAATATTACCAATAACTGCATGAAAATATCTACCACAAAACTATTTAATTTATTATGTTGGTTCCGTGTTACCAATAGAATGGTGAGTTTAGATTTATTTTATTATAACCGCTAATAGTCAAGTCAGCCATTCAATTACGATAAACATTTGATATATGTCTTGTGGATTCTACTTTATAATATTACCAATAACTGCATAAAAATATCTACCACAAAACTATTTAATTTATTACGTTGGTTCCGTGTTACCAATAGAATGGTGAGTTTAGATTTATTTTATTATAACCGCTAATAGTAAAGTCAGCCATTCAATTACGATAAACATTTGATATATGTCTTGTGGATTCTACTTTATAATATTACCAATAACTGCATAAAAATATCTACCACAAAACTATTTCATTTATTACGTTGGTTCCGTGTTACCAATAGAATGGTGAGTTTAGATTTATTTTTATTATAACCGCTAATAGTCAAGTCAGCTATTCAATTACGATAAACATTTGATATATGTCTTGTGGATTCTACTTTATAATATTACCAACAACTGCATAAAAATATCTACCACAAAACTATTTCATTTATTACGTTGGTTCCATGTTACCAATAGAATGGTGACGTGAGTTTAGATTTATTTTATTATAACCGCTAATAGTTAAGTCAGCCATTCAATTATGATAAACTATTGATATATGTCTTGTGGATTCTACTTTATAATACCAATAACTGCATAAAAATATCTGATATAATCTACACAAAAGTTCAACAGGGATACTTGTAGCAATTTAATTTGATGAGTCCAGAAGACATTTCTGAAAATTTTGATGAATGGCAATGGTGAGTCCAGGATTCTGCTAGGTGAGTCTCAACTGAAAATGGTGAGTCCAGCATTCTGCTAAGTGAGTCTCAACTGACAATGGTGAGTCCAGGATTCTGCTAGGTGAGTCTCAACTGAAAATGGTGAGTCCAGGATTCTGCTAGGCAAGTTGCAAGGACATGGTTCACAAAGAGTAAGAAAAGGTACTTTATATTTCATTGTATGACATTGCTCCAATTTTTTCAGGACAAATCAACATTCCTGTATGAACCCAAACAGCAACTGTGAAATGGTATTACAATACATGTGTGGAGAATTGGTTAGAGATGGAGCATCCACAAAGTAAGTGTTGTATCACTATTTGATTTAGACATTTATAAAAACATTTAGAACCACAACAACAAGACAGTGATGATTAACTATTAGAAATCTAGATTGGGCCTTCTTATCTATATTAATGTTTTGAACACACACAAGATGATGCAGATTACAATCATTTACATTTACAAGGCTCCTGTTGATAGATTAAGATGTTCAAATCTGCAGATGACACTGTCACTGATTGGCTATATTTAGAACAGTCAAATCTGCCAATAACACTGTCACTGAATGGTTATCAAATATGCTGATGACATTGTTAGTGATTGGCTGTAGTGTATTTAGAACAGTCAGTTCTGCCAAAAACACTGCCATGATTACTCTTAGTATGAAACTTTGACTTAATTCTACCTTTTTGTTTTAATTTCAGGACAATTCCAACCAATAATGCTCAGTGTAGAAATTTTGACTGTAATACTGATTTTGAATATGGTATGAATGAAGATCTACAAAGTTACAAAACTTGTGCTCGTAGACTTAGAAATAAAGGCCTCTTTACAGCAGATCAGGTAATAATCCTTTGAATTTTTTTTTTTTTTATGTTTACCATATTCTGAGAATGTGGTAAAAATTCTGATGATATTCTAATGTCAGATTTCAAGTTTGGTTGGTGATAAAACTGCTAAAGATAAGTGTGTATTTCAAGAAAAATTATGATTTTTGTTTTTTTACTTGAATAATGAGTAAAAACGTAATTATATAGGCATAGGCTAATAATATTATGGCTCAAAACTAAAGTTTAAAGATTGTTATCAAAGTAAAACTAAAAACCATTAAAGTTATACACAGATAAAAAAAATGCAGTACATGTTTTTCTCATAATACTTATCTTTTCATTTAAAAATCATGTCGATACAATGTCTAAGTTCTAAATGCAACATGTATAAAACTCATTTTTTTAGCTCACCTTGCCAAAGGCAATGTGAGCTTTTGCCATCACTTGGCATCCGTCGTCCGTTAACTTTTCACATGTTAATCTTCTCCTCTGAAACCCCTCAGCCAAATGAACTGAAACTTAGTTGGAAGCATCTATGGAAGGTCCTCTATAAAGATTACTCATTTCGTTTTGATCCATTGACAAACATGGCTGCCACAGGCAATTCTTGTTTTAGATTAGTCGATTTCTAAAAATCTTCTTCTCTGAAACTGCTTTGCCAAAACGAACCGAAATTTGGTAGGACGCACCTACATGTATAGGCTATGGAAAGTTCTGTATTAAGTTTCCTCAAAGCAGAATGAAAGGTGAGCGACACAGGCTCAGCTCAGTACTGAGCCTCTAGTTTATAAAATCAACATTTTTGTAGAAGTTCACTCACATACTTACTACGATATTGTTGTTTCAAATTATCAGTAATTTGTTACAGTTTCCCTTGATGTTTACTACCCGATAAATTTAGTAACAACGTTCAGTTGACCACCGACTCATGATACTAAAAATTATCAGCTGTTGGTCATTTGTCATGACGTCACTAAACCTTTCATTAAAAAAAAGGTCAAAACACAACAAAAAAATCACAAAGCTGTCTTAAAATTGTGAAATTACCGATGAAAAAATTATTAGTATTAAAAAAAAAGGTCAAAACACAACAAAAAATCGCAAAGCTGTGTTACTGATAAAAAAATTATTAGTATTTTTTTTTCGCTCGACAAGTATTATCAGGTCCATATCAGATTCGCTCTTCGAGCTCATGTGATATGGTCCTGATAATCCTTGTCTTGCGAAAAAAAAATACTAATAATTAATATTTATATATTTTTTTCAAAATATTCCTTGTGGAACAGTTACAAAACTTGTGGTAGTATATGCATCTGCCTACAATCTTTACTTCTATTTCATTACTTTATTATAAATAGTATTATATACACAGTTATCATATTTTTGTGAATATTTGTAATTGTCTATATTTAATTCTTTTTTTCAGAATTTAGGTGGAAATCGTAAATATGCTATAAATACTAGACAGAATCCTGCAGGTAAAAGATATGGTTATGAGTGTGCAGAGGAGAGAGATTATTACCCTTACTGGCACTCTTCACCATGGAAGGTAATTTTATTACACTTTTTGTTCTACTGCAAAAAAATTCTTCAATCTTTCATGAATTTTATCTCAGAATTTAAACTTTAAGCATGATAGTTGATTATTAATGTGTAATAAATAAAAGAAACGATCATATTGGTTGACTCGTATTCCGTATTTCAATCGTAAAGATATGATTCAATTGTAAATTTGCATGAAAACAATGAACAAGAAAGTTTTTAATCATTTCTTTGGACTCTGATCCTAACATGATTCTAGTGAGTTAGTGATCATTGTTTAGCACCAAATTTTCAGCCATATCATGGCAAGAACAAGTTATATTCAATGAGATGAAGATGATGTCCGCTTTGTACTAGACCAACATGCTTGGATATTTATAGTGCGAGCTCACTGAAACAACAGTATTCTTGCATGTGGTACTCCAATTAAAAATGATTCGAAGAGTAGCAACATGACATTTTAATTCATAATCATTGGCCGTCCTTTGTGGAGAGGTATGTTATAATGCAGAATTTTGCACACACACACACACACACACAAAATTTCACAGGAATTAGCAATTATACAATAAAATTAATATCGGTAGTACACAAATGTAATATTATTGTCATTAAATAATTTCTGCTTTGTAGGACATAGCTGTCATGACCAATGATGCCACCAGATGTCCTTACTATATCAGTGAGAGTCAGAATGTCAAATCACGCTGGGAGTGTGTTGTTCCAAAAAACTTGACAGAAAAATTTTATGGAAAATTTGATATCCCAAACAATAAGGCAGATTGTGAGGTATGGTATATTTTATTATATGTGGCAAAATATTTTCTCTTATGATTATATGTGACTATCAACTTCTCAAGATGAATTGTCATTTTATGATATTTTCAAAAAATTATGGCTAGCTGAAATTTTTTTAAATCGCATTATTCAAAGGACAAAATTATCTGGGTGTTGATGGAGTAGACACAACTTGAAATATGTATAGTCTCATTGTTGATTGTTTAGTTTGAAATGTGGCATTAAACACATATACCAGTAATAAAATGATTCTGGAGAGGTCAGATACAGGAATATCTTTAGCAGTAGAAAAGTCTTAGATATATATATATAAAAACCCAGAATGGCAGATTGTTTAGGTAAAGGGCTCATGTGAGTAAAAATGATTTGAAGCAGTGGTTTTCTTTAAATATGTCTATTGTTTTTTCCAGGCATTCCGTTATCCTAAAACTGAAAATGGAATAAAGGCTACATGGACTGAAATTAAATCTCATGGGTTACCTGCCCCTGATTGCAG
The DNA here is from genome assembly GCA_002080005.1 of Gigantidas platifrons. Taxonomy (NCBI): domain Eukaryota; kingdom Metazoa; phylum Mollusca; class Bivalvia; order Mytilida; family Modiolidae; genus Gigantidas; species Gigantidas platifrons. The sequence continues at coordinate 1,154,059 of MJUT01061983.1, forward strand.
AGAGACAGAATTTTCCCGTGATAATCACCTTGGTAATGGTTTAGGTGGACATCCAAATGTTTACAACTGGACCATCCCTAATAATATCAATCACGAGCAATGTATTCTCAGATTGAGGTAAAATAAATTAATATGGAAGAGATAATGAGTGTAGATGCAGACCTGATTTTTTTCCTCTTTAAAGCGGAATTCCGTTTTTTTTTATTCTGTATTGTATAGTTTTTACTGTTACGATTCCTTTTTTATAGTATATTCAATACTTCCGCTTGCCGATTTCCGCTTTTTTGTTGGCTTGGTAAAATCAGGTCTGTAGATGTGAATCATTCAAACCACAGCATGTTACACATAAAGGAGAAATAATGGTAACAAGTTTTCATGGATAGAAGATAATTATATTATTATATGAATGATAACCATATATTTCTGAATTGTCATGGCATAGCAAATCTAGGTCAAAGGCTAGTATTTTTAAATAGACTTCTATTATTGATCTTACAAGCTTAAAACTTTTGAGCAAGAGTTTGATCACATATTTCAGAAATACAGCCAGAAAAAAAAACAGGACACTATCAAATAAATACTTTGTTCTGATTGGACAATTTTGAAGCACAGAATATTATATCCATACTTAAGTGTGAAATTTCAGCTAGCCTGTAGTTAATAACCAATGATCTTCAGAATACTGTTAATTTACTAAATACAACTTGTTTATCTGCAGATAGCTGCTGAAAATGATGATTGCAGAAATCTTAAACAATTTTAAATTTTGATCTTGTATATAATAAAAATGTTAATATTTAATTTCGCAAAATGCACGACACATTTCTGGAGTAACCTTCATCAGGCATGTCAATAGTCTGAAGATTGGGAAACCAAATTATTTAAAATCATTTATTTACAGAGATTAATGTGTTATTGCAGTCATGACTGTAATTAAAACACCTCACATATTATTAGATTTGATAGGTTAGGGTTATGGTGTTCAATGCCACTTTCACAATATTTATGTTATATCATGGAAGTCAGTTTTTACTTTTCATGGTAATTATTGTACATGTACCAGGTACTTGTTCAATGTATATCACAATAAAAATCATATTTTACATATGTATTTTGTTGTAGATATAATATTTCTACCAACGATTATGACAGTTGGAATACATCATCTAGAAGCAACCCTACTTATGTAAATCTACATGATAAATATGGTTTTGCTGATGATGATGCTGCATCAGATAGAGGCTATGTCTTTGAAGATAACCCACAAGTCAAATTATTCGATGATATTGAAATGGAGTTGGAACTTGCCATAAATACTGCACAGTATGGAAGGACTTTTCAGGACAGGTAAATGATAATATTATTAATTATGAAGTACTGTAACCATGATACTGTAAGCCGCTGAAAAGGTCACTAAATGATATCATTGTCAAAATGTACAGACGGTTCACGAAAGTCTGGTGGCCTATGGACTTCTGTCCTTTTACTAGTGAGATAGTTTGTGTTGAGGATATGATGTGCTGGAGTTGTGATAAATGTTAGGGCGAAACTTAATCAGGAAACTACTGATACTCTGTATGTTTCTGTGTACCTACAACACTGAACCTGGTCTTTATGACCAAGCTGAAAAATGACTACAAGTGGAATAATGCAAACATTCAGTCAAAGAATCAAAATGTGTAAAATGTTTAGTTTTAAAGCAAAAATAAGGCAATATAAAATAATTGTTTTGTTTCTAGTTTTTTTTCCCAGTGATTGTACAAACATATAGTACTTTTAAAGAATTATATTATGTCATTGCTTGGTCTTAGAATATAAAAAATATATATCATTTCCAGTCTGTAATTTGAATATGTATTAAAAAATCTAGAATGTTAGGGAAGATAATTATACTACATCTTCGTATTTTCAGGTCATTCTTATTTGCTGTAAGACCTCGACCCAGTGGCACAGACGGAAAAAATATACATAACTTGAATGTTCGAGGAAAAAGAGGCAATATTGTACAGGTATTCCCTTCTGTGGAGTATGACTTTGTACCTAACAATCTAGAGGCTGCTTCAGGAGATTTCATACATTTTCAGTGAGTTGTCTTTGTAATGAATTGAACATTGAAATACAGTCAAACCTATATTTAGAGGTCACCTTTGGAACAAAGAAAAAGTGGCCTTATAAGACAGGTGACCTCCTAAATAGAGATTCATTTAATATGAAATTTTCTATGACAGTACAAGAAAAAGGTGACCTTTTAATACAGGTGACTGCTTAATAGAGGTGGCTGCATGGGCAGGTTTGATTGTAAACATGTACAAAATGTATATAATTTAAGTTAATTTTGATACAACTGCAAAATGAAAATAAGAATGGCAAAATCCTGATGTACATTTTACGTTCATAAACTGAAATTAGTAAGACCTTTTCTGAGGTACTTGGATGATTGCTAAAAAAAACTTCTGCATAACAAAAAAAAACCCTTTGTAGTACAGTTTTCATTCTGAAGGTGTCATCCAAATATTGTTATTTTGACACGTTGTATTTCTGATTTTAAGACTCCTTTGTTTTCCAATTTTCAAATGATACATACATTTTTGTTGTGTCTATTCCAGGCAAAGTAAAAACAACATACATATCTCAACTTTGTTGCTAAAATGACAGGTCTATGAAAAAACATTTATACTGTTAATTTCAGATTAATGAGGGTTCCAACAACTTACTTACTGTTTTTTATGAAATATTCAAAATTTCTGTACTGCTAAAAATCCTACTTGATCTAAGGTCGAAATCTTGGGATTTAGCAGGTATTAAGCCTCTATCAATATCCAGAAACATGGAAATAACTTTCTCCTACACAGTATCCAATATTGATTGTGTTGTAGAAATGTAATTACTGTATGTTTTGTAATGCAAACCCATACCTGTCAACCCTTGATGGTCAAAAAGCAGGTCATGATCTGCATTGAACTTAAAAAAATCAGGTCATAATGCGTGACAAACTTTTCAGGGCATAATATTTAAAGATATAGTACATTCAAACCTTTTACTAATTTCATAATAAATCATATTGCATTATGCACACCATACAGATACAGATTAACAGTTAAGGCTTTTGTTGCCAATATTGACCACTGGCATATCTAAAAATCTTGTCACTGTCTGACCTAGATCATCATCATACAGCTTGACCAAAATCACAAAGCATTTATCAGTACCCTGGTCATTGCTCTCACCGCACATAATCGTAAATGGCTGTGATCTACATTTTTCAACAACTTTGTCATTCAATTCACATGAAATTTCCCTTTTGACAATTTAGGTGGTTTTAGTCTTATCACATGCAAAGCCGGACGCAATCTCACTGTCTGGGAACATCTTTTTACATAATTTAGTAAAATGGTCACCAAAAGTGAAAGCCAAGTTATGTTCTGCAACACTGTTTGCAAATAAAGTCTCAGCATTAGTTATCTTGTCCTGAAGTTTGGTTTTTGCATTGGACATAAAGAGCGAAATATTTTTGGAATCAGCTGAGGATTTTTCATAAGCCAGATGAGATGCAGTTTTAGCATGTCTCATTAAGTCATTTTTTGCACCAGACGAAATGCTAATATGCGACTTGCATGGAATGCAGAATGCATCACTGGCACCGCGATCGCTAGGTTTAACCCATTGGAATTCTTTTTCCCAGCTGTCCTGGTATGAGCATTTATATTTTGTCTTTTTCTGAGGAGTGGAACATGCCGGACCTGACAACAACCTCTTCCTTCCAGACATCGCTTTTGATTAAAGAAGTATTCTATTTGAAAACTACCCACCAAACTTACCAAATTTGAGTGCCATGGGCAGAAATATAAATAAAGCGTCTAAGTTAAATACCGACGCTGGAAAATGACACGTTCAAATATCTGGGTGATGTCGGGATACCTCCCGACATCACCCGGATATTTTAACGTTGAAATCCCGGGTTATTTCATGACCCGACGGGTGACTAAAAATATCGGGTCATGGGCAAAAATAAGCGAAATTCTCGGGTCTGACCTGCAAAAAACGGGTCACTTGAAAGGTATGCAAACCTATAGAGACTATATGATCATATGGTAGATGGATTTACAACTACCTGTGCAATCAGTGCCTATCACCACTAATGTTGTGAGTTCGAACCCCGTTCATGACAAGGTGTTCTCGATACAACATTATGTGATAAAGTTTGTTATTGACTTGCGGCAGGTCAGTGATTACCTCCAGGTACTCTGTTTTCCTCCACCAATAAAACTGACCGTCACTATACAACTGAAATATTGTTGAACGTGGCGTTAAACACCATAAGCCAAACCATACTATGGTAAAAGTATATTTATATAGTATAATTATCTTGGCCTACAGTCAGAACAATATGCTATTTATTTCCAGATGGACGGGATCCAATACAAATAATGCTAACAACGATGGTAATGGACAAGCCAGGTCAGACAGGAACAACATAGTCTTGCTCAATTCTCCCGTCTACCCAGAAGGCAATGGTGTGCAGTTTGGTCCAGGTCCGAAATTTGGACAATATGGTCTAAATTACCCAATGCACCTGGATAATGGTACATTCCTTGGCCTGTCTAGGCAAGACGCAGAAAGTTTAGCTTTTAATGCACCGGGTAAAATTTTAAAAATATATACTTTGTTTTAGTAGTTTAAGAAATAAATATCCATAATATCGTAAAATTACATTAAGCTGATACTGCTAATACAATGTTCATTTATATCAAATTATGTTGCTTCTGTTGCATCATGTGAATCAATCCAGATACACTTTGTGGCAATGATGTACTGATATAATAATTCACCTTTTAAATTTTAAAATCATATTTATTTGTTCTGATTGGAGACTAAGCTTGGAACAAACAGTTATGTACAGTAGTCACAAACATATTCTGTTTTGATAAAGGAATTTTGGATATTATAGCAATTTTTTTTAAAGTTCATGTCTGGAATAATAAATAAAAGGGTCCATACAGGAAGGAACCGAGAAACAAACTTCATATTTTATAGGCCAATGCATGTGCAACCAATCATGAAGATATAACCTCTTGTCAATTTTTATGCTTCCATTATTATATCTTCGAATTTCTTTTTATTTGAAATTCTGATAAACCAAATTAGGTTTCATGCTACTGGTACCTAGAGAAACTACTGTAGATATTTGTGTATTTGATGAAGGTTGTAAAATTCAGTTGATGAAAAATAATACATTAGTATATCTATTACATGATATGTTGTCAGGTGCATTTGGTGGAGAGCTATCACAGCTTGACGATGCTGGACCTTACTACAACCTCGGCATCAGACAAGTCAACAAGCTAGGAACCTACCATTACATGTGTACACGGAACAATGATTTCTCTAACAGGGACCAGAAGGGAAGGGTAACAGTAATGACCAGTCTAGCAGCTATACAAGCCATTGGTTGGATGGGTGGACAACTCAAAACTACCGACAGGTAATGACTGTACCGGGTATATCAGATTGGATAAGATATTGATAGAGTTTAAGAAAGGAAATCAAGTGTGCATGACTTGTTTCTCAGAATTTTGTACTATTCATTGTTTCTCCCTTTTATATTTGAACCCTATTTATTATGCCATCTTGTACAAATAAACTATTTAATTTACGAGGAATTCTGACAGCTGACGTTTATGAGGAATTTTCCTCAACCTTGATGAGGAAGTTAAACTAAAAAAAACGTGTTTCAGTGTATAAATGACATCAATTTGATAACTTCAATGTAATGAATATTTACCTGTAGTGTATATTACGTATTTAACATTTAATATTTTTAATTTTTCTCAATTTTTGTCTAATTTTAGTGCAGCATGGATTAATGTAGAACGAGGAACTTTCAGTGAATTACATACACTTACATTGAATGAATGGACTGCTGAGGATGGAATATCTTTAATTAGATCTAAAGGCTCTAGTATGAATGTGAGTATTGCTCAAATTAGAGGGGTATATTATGCCCCCTATCAATAGATGTCTGGAGCATTATGTTTTACCCATGTCTGTATGTCCCACATTTAGTTTCTGCTCAATAACTAAAGTACCCCTTTAGGAAATATTTTGAAATTCATACACAAGGTCAGGGTCCATAAAAGAAAGGATGAGTTGAGCCAAGTTAAAGTTTGTACTTTACCACTTTTTCCGTTCTGGAGTTATGCCCCCTGTTTAACTAGAAGCAGGGGCATCCTTGTCCTATGTTCTGGAGTTATGCCCCCTGTTTAACTAGAAGCAGGGGCATCATTGTCCTATGTTCTGGAGTTATTCCCCCTGTGTAACTAGAAGCAGGGGCATTCTTGTTTTATGTTCTGGAGTTATGCACCCTGTTTAACTAGAAGCAGGGGCATCCTTGTCCTATGTTCTGGAGTTATGCCCCCTATTTACCTGGAAGCAGGGGCATCCTTGTCCTATGTTCTGGAGTTATGCCCCCTGTTTTACTAGAAGCAGGGGCTTCCTTGACCTATGGACACATGCTTCCATTTTTTTGTGTACAGTAATTATTTTTCACAGTAAACATCAATATGATATTTCTCTACACCTACATAAAAGTGAAGTTATAAAATTACTGTATTATAATCCAGATGTTTGACATCACAGTGATTAACAGATTTAGATTATTTCATTTCATTTCCCGTTTATATTTACAAATTAAGTAGATTTAAGTAGCTTAAAAGCCTTTGAAAAATATTATTCAACTTTCTTGCGTAGAAATATATATCATTATATACAAATGTACACATAAACCTGACCCTCCATCTGTAGACATTATTATTTTAATTCCTTTCAACTACCGTAATTTTAATGGTATATTAATACGATGATACATATACAAGTCAATCTTGATTTGGATATTTTGACCCCTGCTATTTTTTAAGCAAAGGGCCCAAACGTGTTATCAATATTTGAAGCTCATTGGTTTTCATGTACTAATTCGACTGGTTTTCATTATGTTAAATGCAATGATACTTCTACAAATATATGGACAAGCTTGAAGTAGGGAGGGGAGATCTAATTCTTTTTATTTTCATAGACAAGGGGCTCAAAAGGGGCAAAAAATAGTTTATTTCAATTCTCTAAGAAGAGTTTGAAGATACCAAAGGGGCAACTTATTGTTTCTAAGAAACCCAATTATATTTATATCCAAAAACAAATGTGTTTCAGATCAGAGATAAGTGTCTTGAAAATAGGAAAGGGATACAATTGATGTAATAATTTTGTTAGATCCAGTGAAATTCAATGACAATTTTACTATTGTGTCCACAGTCATTTTGTTGTAAAAGTTAGAAATATTTATTCAGGAAAGGTGATTCTTTGATGGAGTTTCATTTTGTATGTATAAAATGAAGAATATGTGAATTGGCAGAACTCATATATTTTTTTATTTTCTCTTTTGAGGATATTTTTCATGCCAAATTTATAAAATTTCTATTTGTGTTTTAATATTATCTCCAAACAATTTAATTTCAGGTTGGTGATGACTTTGCAAGCAACTTTGTTATATTGTCACCAGAGAAAAAATTAACATCCAATGGAAAGATGGTTGCTGTCTCAATGAAAGTCAATGAAGATGCTAATGATGTAGTTATTTATAGATCAAATTCAGAAAATTTCCCTGGTTGGACTAAGGTCGATGCATCCATTAACAATGGAGTAGCAGAATTCCAAGTGGACGAGGGTGGAGTGTTTGTAGCCAGGTCACACAGCAGTGCTGGACCTATTATTGGAATAGTAATAGGATGTATTGCACTAGTAGTAATCGTAATAGCAGTTGTCGTTTATTTCAAGAAAAATCCAGCAAAATTGATGGCTCTTAAAGGAAGAGCAAAGTATGCTGAAAAATCTCTTTCTAACAAAGTGTGATGAGGAAATCTTCAAAATTTTAAAAATAATTGTGTAACCTACAATTGATATTGAGGGATGCAAACTTTTAATTTCATTAGTTAAAACAAATTCTAGTATTAAAAATGTTTATGATTGACCTAAATAATCCAAAAGTATAATTCATTGTCAGTTAACTGAGTGATTTATTTGTATGTTGAGATAAGTTTTTGTTCATCTAGGGTGTTTTCCATTATGAAGTTTGAATGAGCTTTTACATACCATTTGATTTTGAGATTTGTCATTGATAGTGAACCATGAACAAACAATTTTTGCTGTTCATACCAATCTGTTCACACACTAGTAATGGAAAACAACCCTCAATGTCATTCAAATGATATTTACCAAGTATTCAAATAAAAATGCATAATATTTGTGAAATTAAAACTACAGGAATACTCATTATCATTGTTGTACAAATAATTTTTAATAAAATAAAGGAAAATTTATTGGATATGCATTCCATTATGTAAAACCAGACATAAAGCATATGTCTGATTCTGATTTTATAGTCATATCAGGTAGGGTTTGTGTTCTGGAAAATTTCTTTTTTCTGAAATTTTCCACTCATTTTAAAAATTGCTATGGATACATGTCTTCCACGGAGTATTTGTTAATTTGTTGTTAATTGTACATTTCTTATTACTATTAAACAGGCCATGCGTCGCTTGTTATCTTAGATTTACCAAATGAGATTATTATCAAACGATTTCCCCCCTTTGTATATTTCCTTTCATTAAATTGTAAATTATTTGTTGTGATTGTATGATGCCTTTTAGAATGGTTTAATTTTACAAAGAGAAAAAGTTTTAAGCATATACTCAAACCTGTACATATACTTGTATTGTTATATATATATATTTAAGCATGTTAATTTACTACATATCAGATCAGTTTTGTAACACTTTATAATGTAATGTCACAAGTTCAGGACTTTCAATAGGGGTGGTACCTGGTTACTTTGGTCAAACTTTGATTAAAAGTACCACCTGTAAATAGTGAAGTTCTGGTACAATTGAAAAATATTGAAAGCCCTGCAAGTTAGCTGAAGTGTTTGGCATTAAACACACATCGGTCAGTAAATATGATGTATACATCATATCAAATTAACTGACACGAACATGATTACGGGTAACTTATTCTTGTCAAATTTATAACTAGGTCATTCCATCGATTTAAATTTTTAATGTGTTATATAAATTTTTTTGTGTGCTTGTTTGTTTGTTTCTGATGAATATATCAGTCTAATTGGTGCTTAATTTAACAAAGTTGTCTAAACTGTTAATTAATCAAGATCATTTGTAGAGATGTTTTTTTCCATCATTATAAAAGTTGTTTACATTTTCTGATAACGTGCCCCTCTTGTTTAAAAGTTACAAAAATAAAATGGACCATCATAATCAACGTTTTACATTGGAGCAATCTTGATCAAGTTTTAAGTCGTGAAAATGGTTATTTTAGTTGTTAATATTTTTGAAGTGTTTGTTTTAGTTATTGATGGATGGAGAGTGATTATTTTAATGAATATTTCATTGATGATATATTAGTTTATAAATTATTTATTAAATAAGAGGGGATGTCATGGCTGCGATCATATGAAGGAGACTTATGCCCATAATAATTGCTTTTTTATTTCAAGTCTGATTTGTATGCAGTTTTTTTTCTTGGAAAATTCTTGTCTAAAGTATTGCAACTCTTATTATTTCCCAGATATGAGGGAGACCAACATCAGGAAAAAACATTTCATTAAAAGTCCAAATTGAATGGTTTAACATAGGATTAAGGAATCAAATATAATTTTTCTCCAAAAACCTATACTTATTTGAACACAAATTGTGCAAGTATGAAAAGGTGAATGATAGGGCCAGACAGACCTCTAGTTTTATAATAAATGATGATCACCTTATGCTGGATAAACGGTGGCAGTTTTAAATTACAAATCCTTGTGCAACTTGAAATAAAAAGAGTTAATGTAACTCTGTTTTAGGAAAGAATTTGACGCAAACATCAGTATTGAAGATATTTTCTTTTGAATAGAAATGCATTTTAAAATTTTAATATGTTGATTTTCAACCTGAAAGTTGCTGTATTTATTAGAGTATTTTCCTGCATGTTTTATAATTTTATATCAAAATGCAAAAATCAAATAAGTGAAACATATTAAATAAAATACTCAATATAATGCAATATGATTTACTATACAGAACTACATCTCAAATTACAAAACCAGTACAGTCCTCATTATAAACGCCAGTCCTCTGGCCCAAGACCAGTAAAACTGTGTTCGGACCAGTAAATTTTTCAGTTTTTATTTAAAACTATATAAAAATAAATTCAAGAATTTGATTCGGACCAGTAAATTCTAATTTTCTTTTCGAGGACTGTCAGTATTGCACCTTAATGTCCTGATAAAACAGTATTGTATGAAATATTTTTGCTTCTAATACAATTTTTTACTGTCTGTAGCAATTATTTTAACTTGCCATTTTTAAAGCAAATTTTATTTATTCTGAAAGCAAAACTAATAACACATTTCCTCTTGGCTTTTATGAATGTTTTATTATAATGGATATGAATGTATTGTTCATTTATTACAGAAATACAGAATAATAACTTGCTATGTCTAACAGTATGTTTAATGTATTTTGTATATTTTACCTGTTTATGTTTTATTTATCAATAGCTGCTGGTCAGCAATAAAATGTTATCAAATCTTCAATCTGTGCATCTTTTATATACACTTAAAGACAACACCATTTTAATTTCTTCTTCACCAAATTTAGACAGAAAAAGAACATATTATATGAAAATTATATGTGTACACTCCAATAGTTCAACTGAAAAATATACATGTATTTTGATACTTAAATGGAAAATTCAAAATATTCCACATCAGAAAATGTCAACTAGAAATAAAATTGGAAATAAAAAAAATTTGCTTGCTTGCAACAATATTTATCTCCTTATGGCTAGACAATATAAGTTATATTTCAGATAAACAGCATGTTGCTATATCATGCACTACTTCTATTCTATAATGGATCTTTCGTGTAGGTTAATAATATTTCTTTCTTTTTGATCTTGGGATAGACCTTGATACTCTTTCATATAAGGTGCTGACAATGTTATTATTTTATACAGTAATCTTGATCTAATTTCAATAATTGGGTCATGGCTTCACATTACTGTAGTAAACACAAACAAAATCTGCACAGCCATATACAAAAGATGTAATACTTGTTCATTTTAGTTTGCTATTCACAATTTCACCTAAAACCTCAAATCACTCAAATAGTTTGTATGGCGGAGTTTAATCCAACTTATCGAGTATCAATTATATATAATATAGAAATGGATTAGGACCTAATATTGACCCTTGGGGTCTCCATTTTCAAAAATGGCACTTAATTGCTCATCATAATGATGATGTTTATCACATAACTTATTTTCCCGTATTTCTTTGGAACAATAAAAAGGCAGGAATAGAAACCTGATGAAAGAGGAGGATGCATTACTTCTGTAGCACCTTTCTCCAGAAGCATGTGAACCTCTTCTGATAGAAGGAATAGAAACCTGGTGAAAGAGGAGGATGCATTACTTCTGTGGAACCTTTCTACAGAAGCATGTGAACCTCTTCTTGTAGAAGGAATAGAAACCTGGTGAAAGAGGAGGATGCCTTACTTCTGTAGCACCTTTCTACAGAAGCATGTGAACCTCTTCTGGTGGAACGAATAGAAACCTGGTGAAAGAGGAGGATGCATTACTTCTGTAGCACCTTTCTACAGAAGAATGTGAACCTCTTCTGGTGGAACGAATAGAAACCTGTTGAAAGAGGAGGATGCATTACTTCTGTAGCACCTTTCTACAGAAGCATGTGAACCTCTTCTGGTAGAAGGAATAGAAACCTGGTGAAAGATGAGGATGCATTACTTCTGTAGCACCTTTCTACAGAAGAATGTGAACCTCTTCTGGTGGAACGAATAGAAACCTGGTGAAAGAGGAGGATGCATTACTTCTGTAGCACCTTTCTACAGAAGCATGTGAACCTCTTCTGGTAGAAGGAATAGAAACCTGGTGAAAGAGGAGGATGCATTACTTCTGTAGCACCTTTCAACAGAAGCATGTGAACCTCTTCTTGTAGAAGGAATAGAAACCTGGTGAAAGAGGAGGATGCATTACTTCTGTAGCACCTTTCTGCAGAAGCAGGTGAACCACTTCTGGTAGAAGAGGTAAAAGAGAGCAACACATTTATCAAGGGTTTAATTCATTTAGGTATTTGGACAATGCTGTTCAATTATTTTTGCAGTCCAATTTCACCTCAGACTCGGTAAGCTCCTCACATTTGTAAGGGAATACAATATATACACTCTCAAAGCAATGCCATTTGGCCTAGATGCAGCCATCCTGGTGTTTACCAAAATTTTGCAGGATGTGGTAGCACATTTTCCCTGGCTGTAATTTTCATCCATTCCTATTTAGATGATTCCCTTTCGAGGAATATGTTCCCTTTTCGTCTGAGGGATCATACTCGTATGGCAATATAATTGCTCCTAAATCAGGATTCTTCATTTCATGGACCAAGTGAACATTTTTTTTTTTCATGTTTCATGAGTACCAGCTCATAAATTTTTACAGCTGGTAAGGTTTCTGATTTCTCTGATGGGAGGTCTAGCATTCAGCTTCACCGCCATGAGAAGCCTCTATTCCTGTGCTACCAGACTACTGCCTCATCTTCAGTGGTGGTCACATAGTAGAAACATTTAGACAGTTTTAATTATTATCCTTCAGAACACCTAATATGTTGCCATATAACGGCATGACAATAATAATTAGTGTGTGGGAAGATTTTCATCGTTTAGTGGAGCATATAAATGTTCTTAAGACCAGGGTAGTTCTACTATCTGTTTCTGGTACGTGTAGAATCCCAAAAAGGCTTTTATACACGGTAAGAGAGAGCGTCGGTTTTATGGGCTGCATTCCTGTAGGACGGTCTTGAATGCCTCTACGGAATCTGCACACACGATTTTGGCAGTTGGTTCCAGTGGACAATTGTTTCCACGAAGAATGAACGTTTAGATTGTTTTGTATTACAGTCTGGGACATTGAGGCCCTTTGTGTTCTTTTTTAAGCGTCTTTCTATGATATTTGTCGTTTCACAGTCTTTATACACTTTGGCTTTAATGTTTCTCTTAGGTTTTGCTGTTGTGACGAAGTCAGCAGTTAGTGCCGGCACCAACCCCTCAACCACCTTATACAGTATCTGTCGTCTTTCTTCTAGCGTCTCGAGCTCAATTTGCCGTTTCATGGTAGTGATTGATCCTGGCCCCCGGCTCCTATAGTCCTTTTTTTTTTATAAAACGTGTTGCTCTGTTTTGGATTCTTTCTAATTTATCTATATCCCTTTTTAGGTATGGGTTTCAGATGGTTGCTCCATACTCCATTGTTGATCTTATGAGGAATATGGCTGTCTTTCTACATGTTTCTGGAACATTTCTTAGATTCCTTCTTAGAAAGCCAAAGGTGGCATTTGCTTTCTTACTGATGTTGTTTATGTGCATGCTCCATTTAAGATCGCTCGATATATGTAGACCTAGGTATGGGTTGTCTTGAACTTCTTGAAGGATGTGATTATCAAGAGTAGAATTTATTCGATTTTTTGTTGATGGAAAATATATAGCATTTTTTGGCGTTAAATCTCATGCCCCAGTTTTTTTCCCATATTTCAAATTGTTCCAAGTCTGCTTGCAGTTTTTGGTGGTCTTTTGCTGTTTTGATTGTCCTGTATAGCAAACAGTCATCTGCAAATAGTCTAACAGAGCATGTAGCACTATCCGGTAGATCTTTTATGTGGCAGAGGAATAGTATTGGTCCTAGCACAGTGCCTTGGGGTACTCCGGAGTCGACAGTGGTTTCATTTGATTTTTCTCCTACGATTGTTTGCATTGAACTGGCTGTCAGGAAGGTTGTTAGCCACTTGTGGAGATTGCCTTTTATTCCATATTTATGGAGGAGTTTGTTATGTGGAACTGTGTCGAAAGCTTTTGAGAAGTCTAATATTGCAACCTCTATTTGGTATTCTTTGTCGTGTTCTTGTAGGAAGTCATTTATTGTTGTTAGAAGTTGAGTTTCACATGGTTTAAGTTTGTCAAGATCTTGTTCTTTTCCAAATGTTTAAGCATATGTCTACAGATGATATGTTCTAGGATTTTACTGATGACAGATGTTCATGAAACCGGTCTGTAGTTCTCTGGAAGGTGTTTGTCCCCTTTTTTTAATATGCTTGTTATACATGTATTTGCATCCATCCAGTCTTTTGGAAGATCATCCATATCGAGGGACTGCTGCAGTATTATTTGCAATATTGGTGCTATAGGTTCAGCACATTCCTTGAGGATCCGATTTGGCATAGTATCTGGTCCAGAAGCTTTATTAGGGTTGACTTGTCTCAATTGTTTTTCTAGACCCTTCTGCTCTATCTTAATTGGGTGATGTCGGTTTTTGCTTGAATCCTTGTCTTTGGTAGGGTGTTAACTGTTGTTTTAGTAAAGACTGACTTGAATTGGTCTAATAGGAGTTCTGCTTTCCCTTTGCTGTCGCTGATCAAGTTTGCTCCATTTTCAGAGGTGCAATTCCTCCTGCATCTTGTCGTTTTGATTTTATATATTTCCAAAATGGTTTGGTGTTGTTGTTTTTTGGCTCCTCGAAGATGTTTTGGTTAATATATTCGTACTCTGCTTTCCATAGGTGTCTTTTACAATCTTTCTGGTATGACCTGTAGTTGGACCATTTCTTCATTTTCCTATCTTGTCTGTATAACCGTTGTTTCTTTTTTACTATTTTCCTTTCATTTTTTCTAATCCATGGTATGCTGTTTCTAGATTTTATTTCTTTATGTGGGATGTTGGTGTTCATGGTTCTTTCTGATTGTGTTTTGAATGTATCCCAGAGATGTTGTACTTCAGCTCCTTGTTCCTTTTTCGTTTTGATCTCAGCCAGGGTGTTTTTTTAGGTCCTTTGTGATTTCTTCCCATTTGGCCTTTTTGTATACATAGCATTTTCTTGGTGGTGTCTTTTGGTGGTGTACTTTAGTTTCGAAATCTGTGATTACTATTTCGTGATCCAATATACCTGGCACGTTGGTTGATGATTTGACTAAGGTTGGGTTTGTGACGAATACAAGATCTAAAAGATTTTCCTCTCTAGTTGGTAGGTTATGTATTTGTGTCAAGTTGAATGCTTCTGTTATGTCTACTAATCCCTGCTGTATGTCTCTGTCTGGGCCAGTTACTGTTAGAATGTCCCATCTTATGTCAGGGCAGTTGGAATCTCCTGCTAGTATAATATTAGAGTTTATGTGGTTGCTAATCTTTGTTAATGATTTTTGCAGCTCGTCTAGGTGTTTCTGTTCTCTGTGTGGCATGTAAAATGATCCAATAAGTAGGTCTTTTTGGTTTTTCATTTTGATTTTTACCTACTATCTTATTTTTTTTTTTCATTTCAAACATTTTATTGAGTAAATCAAAAGGATTGGATAACAGGCTAAGTCTATGCATATCCTACTATTTTATGATACACACTCAAAAAGTGATTCAATGATAGTAACGTAAAATGAAACCCGGGTGGCTTATCATCAGAATCAGCCGGGAATTTTCCCTTCCTCTTTATCATCTGTGCAGAAAATGTTCATGCTATGCGACAATCTCCAAACTGTTGTCATGAACTCGGAATCTGAAATCGGATGCATTCCGTGCTCCAGTGAATTTGAGTTTATAACAATTGTATTTGTTCATAGAGACAAAAAGGATAAGACATAAGTTTTACCAACTTATGAAGTCTTCTCCTTGGAATTACATACTAAATATAACACATATACATATGAAAAAGATCATGCACATTAATGAAAGTATACCAGTAACAATTACACATGTAAAAGAAAACAGAAAAACCGTGAACAAAAGAGGAAAAAGAAGTTTAGTGTGGACACGATGATTATGCTGGGTATATTAATAACTTTATACAATGGAGAATCTTTTAGATCTTCTAATAAACTTGTGAATTTCTTTCAAAATTAAACAGTTTTCTTCATAAGTTAGATTTTTGTTACCTGTAGAGCAAGATCGATTTTCATTCTAAATCGATTTACACAAATTAACAGATCCCCCTAATATCGATGTATTTACTACATTCAAAGAAGAAATGAAATGTATCTTCTCGAGGAACACCACAAGCACAATTTGGACTAGATACTATATTTGATTTAAATAAATCATTGTTCAATAAAGAAGCTGAACATCGAAGTTGCGTTAATATCACATTGAACTTCCGTGGACCATACATGAAATGTTTGGGAACAATATTTATTTCATTTGCATTGTTTAGTAACGCACGTTTGAATTTTAATGGGGTGTCAAGATTACGGACATAGTTCTCAAGTTTATTCCATTCTCTCCAGTGAATATGGAATGGGAGGTACATCAGGTAGCTTTTCAGGTTGTAACACCCTTGACAGATCGGATTGCCACTCATTAGAATTGCTAACTGCAGACTTATATTTCTCCAGTTTCACAACGCTTGGGCTTTGGATGCAATGACCCTCTCTTGAAAAGTGATGTTCAGTTACATCTTTTACCATCATAAACCTCAAATAAAAGAAAAAGAGACAATGCAATCACCCAACGAAAACATACAAAAGGCCAAACAATGATATACAAATTACGTTACAGAAAACTACGAACCCCACTAAAACGGAAGAGAAGTCTGGTGTTCTAGAAATGTATACATTATACGTAAAAGGCCAAACAATGATATACAAATTACCTTACAGAAAACTACGAACCCCACTAAAACGGAAGAGAAGTCTGGTGTTCTAGAAATGTATACATTATACGTAAAAGGCCAAACAATGATATACAAATTACCTTACAGAAAACTACGAACCCCAATAAAACGGAAGAGAAGTCTGGTGTTCTAGAAATGTATACAGTATACGTAAAAGGCCAAACAATGATATACAAATTACCTTACAGAAAACTACGAACCCCACTAAAACGGAAGAGAAGTCTGGTGTTCTAGAAATGTATACATTATACGTAAAAGGCCAAACAATGATATACCAAGTACCTTACAGAAAACTACGAACCCCACTAAAACGGAAGAGAAGTCTGGTGTTCTAGAAATGTATACATTATACGTAAAAGGCCAAACAATGATATACAAATTACCTTACAGAAAACTACGAACCCCACTAAAACGGAAGAGAAGTCTGGTGTTCTAGAAATGTATACATTATACGTAAAAGGCCAAACAATGATATACAAATTACCTTACAGAAAACTACGAACTCCACTAAAACGGAAGAGAAGTCTGGTGTTCTAGAAATGTATAAATTATACGTTGGGTTTATTTCTTTTATTGGTAATGCTCTAAAATATTTATAAAGATACAATAAACATCAAATTTTAATATTTTTTTTTTATTGCATATGACATTTTCGAATGTTGATCAAATATCTTGGTTTCATATATCTTGATCGAGGTTATTCCATACTTGTTATAGTACATTGGATAACAGATTAACTAACAGCAGAAAATTTACAAAATGGTATAATTATATCTGAATCGTTCCGAAGGTATACATAGAGAGGTGTACATTGCATGGAAGGTGAAAGTTGTAGTAGTTTACGGTGTCCAAAATCAAGTTTAATCACGAAACACAGCTATCTAGTATTTATTACATAATTTTGTGTCTGGAAGATATCTGAATGGTGAGCGTATACCTTTCAATTGTTCTTATGTAAATCTTAAATATAAATATTATTGAACTTTTCCGATAGCTTCAAATTTTAATTTTGATCTAGAGCAGTTTTTTTTTTTTATTTTTTTTTATACCGAATCGCACACCAATTTTCAAAGTAATTGGTCATATCTAGCGTTGTCACAAGCTGTGATCATATTTCTGACTTAACATTTCATTACGTAAATACGTATGCAACGTTTCTAGGATTTTAAAGCCATAGTTTTCATGTAAATCATCTACAGGGGAGGCCTAATAAACCCTATTGTTTTTTAGAGACCTTTACTATAGCTATTTTCAATGTCAATGCTAGATATTTTAGGACTTAACTATGTCAGTCACAGAACATTATGCGTCCTTGTTCTCTTCAAGTACATGATATTTTGGATTTTAATGACTCCGAGCAGTATTGTATTATTTCAAAATGCGGAACCAAAAACTGCAAAATCTGGGAAATTCCTATAACAGATATTCAATTCATCAGAATTTCGTTTAACGTCACTTTCAACGACATTTCAGTCATATCGTGGCGGTCACTTTTATTGGTGGAAAAAACGGGAATACCCGGAGAAAACCACCGACCTGTTGCAAGTCACTGACAAACTTTATCACATAACGTTGTATCGCAGAATTTTGACTAAAATAAATTTACTTTCTAAAGAAATACATTGATCTGTATTGTAAATGATATGAGACAAATGAGATAATTCTCCCATTGTGAACTTCCCATATATATATGCATCTTCAGTTTTCTCTGTAGTGTTCTTTTAATCACTGTTTTTGTTTCTTTTGGTGCCATTGTATCGACTGTCGGTCTTCGATATAAGGTCTTCTGACTAGCCCACTGGTATTTTGATATAATAACTCATATTAACCTATCGTTGCAGCACGTTGATCTTTACATGTTAAGTTTTCTAAGAGTTATCTCCATTCACAAAATTCATATTACCCGTGACTAGAAATTATAATTATATCACACTGTTAAGAGAGACTGAACACCTAAACCCACTAACTTTGTGAGTTCGAATCCCGTGTACTCGATACAACATTTTGTGATTAAGTTTGTCAGTGACTTGAGGCAGGTCGGTGGTTTTCTCCGGGTACTCCGGTTTATTCCATTAATAAAACTGACCACCACGATATAACTGAAATATTGTTGAAAGTTGCGTAAAACACCATGACCCTCACCCGAACAAGCGATGAAATTGGCACTTATGTAGTTAATTTCTCCATTATAATTTATTATTTTGTTCTTCAGCTTAGCGTTAACGTATCATAGCAAACAGGCTTATTAGTTACTAAACATACATGTATATACTTCAGACGATGTCAGCAATCCGTGGCCTGTGCATGTTATTATGTGTCTTGTGCACTGTATCATTGGTCGAACTTAGAACAGCACAAATGCACAGACCCCGGTTTGGTGGTACACCAATACTTGTGTCGGCATTCAACATTAAAACTTTTGGAGTATCCAAGATGAGTGATCCCGAAATCGCCAACATTATTAAGGAGGTTTGTACTACTCCAAATTAATATTTCGATATACTATTTTAATTGCGAGTTTTGTAGCTGTCTCTCACACTAGTGTATAATTTACAGTAGGAAAGCAGTTTAACTGAAATTACTTTGTTCGTATTACAAATATAACAAGCTTGCAAAGTATTCAAGTTTCATTTTTATTCAAATTTATACCAGCTTTATCATTTCATTGAATAAACGTTAGAGAAAACCGAAGGTGCAATCAAGAATGGACAATAAACCCAGAGACACTGGCAACATTGGGTACACAAGAAACAGGACGAAAACAAACAGAAGAAAAAACACAACATAGAAACCTAAAGCGATGAGCAATACGGGCCCTACCAAAAACCGGAGGTGAATCTGTGTGCTCGCGAAGGGCAAGCAATTCCTGCTTCTTATAAGACACCCACAGTGTTACTCATATACAGTCCAGTCGTACCACAACCAGAAGACATTTCCAATCAGAAATTCAGAAGGAGTACATGTACCAAGATTTTCAAGTAAACAAATAATACGGATACAAGTAAGAACTACAACACAATGGAAAAAAAAGAACCACAGCTAGAAAGACACGAACTCCTAACAAAGCTGGTGATCTTGTTACACTTGCTAGTATTACAAATTCGTTGATTAATATTATAAATTGTCTGGAAGAATAAACGATCGTCTTTTTCATTGCCCGAGGAAGCAAATACTACATTTGTACTTTCAGCCACCAACACACAAAATAATCAACAAAGACGGCGGAGCAATGCACAATATTATATCGTAAAAGAGGACACGATGCTACTGTTTCACATGGTTACTATTCATGATTATTTCCCCTTACTGTATCCCATAGTAACCTTATCAAATACTGCTCACGAAGTTAAGTCAGATGGTAAAAAGTTGGAACCTTTCTTTTCATAATGGACACACACAATTCACAAATACTGTTCACAGAATACTAAAAGATAGCACCACGAAACACACACACCCAAAAAAAACCGGGAATGAATTCATGCGCTCCTGATGTGTAAGCAGACCTGAGGTATTAGAGTAATAACTCTTTCATATTACATCAACGACATGTATAGACACATGGTTAATGCTGGTACAAAAATTAAAACCCAATTAGTAGACATGCATCTCTATTATATATTTATGAGAAAACTAAAACGTTCCCGTTTACAAACAGATAGTTCTACGATATGACTTGATTTTGATCCAAGAAATTAGAGATGCTACTGGACAAGCATTGAAAGATCTATGGACGCTAGTTAATAAGTAAGAATTCTTAAAATTTTAATCATGTAACGCATTTTCAACACTCAATGAATTTAAGATCGACATTAAATTTGATTATTAACGGATGAACAATTTTTGAATGTATACATGTACATTGTTAGTCAAACAGGCATCACACGCTAGCTCTGTTCCTCATGACTAAAATGAGCATTTTAACGAAATCAAAGGATACATTGCACCGATAGCTACAAAGTGGCCAAATTATATGAACATTTCTTGGTTATCTTTTAAAGTTGTTTTGTACATAAATTAGTTTAACTCCATTCGGCGTTAGATGTTTTGTGGTTTCAAACTTTGGGTTTAGTACCAATAACGTGATATTAATCATAATAATACACAACTAGAATGTGAAGTTTCATTTGCACTTGTTTTCTCTTCTTGTGTCGGTCTCATATTTACATATAATGATATTTTATTTTTTATTCTATGTATATAATATAGAACCCAAAGCTATGGAATGACTGTCAGTGAACGTCATGGGAGATCTTCATACAAAGAGCAGTACGCATATTTCTACAGGTAATGTCCAATTTTGTTCTCTCTCAGCTTTATCAGAATTGGCATGGAAGTAATAATAGCATGAAAGTTTATCTATTTAATAAATAGCACACTGGTTAATACATAAAAACGTAGATATCTAATTTAGAACACAACGTGTTTCTGGAACAATATCCACCAGGTACGCTCAAAGGAAAACCAAATAATTCCAAAGTCTTAAGGAGCATGAAAAGCAAAGGGCGCAAATAGGATAGCAAAAAATCGGTTGTCACATATGGCCGAGGGAGGAGAACCGTCGTTTTAATGATAGGTCATCTATGTCTGAGGGAGGAGAACCGTCGTTTTAATGATAATTACATTTTGTACCTTATTTAGGAACTGTACATTTCAATAACATATATATAATAACCCACGCCAGTGACTAAAGATTGGCTAATGGGTGGATGATACTCCCGGGACTAATAGTCCAGCAGCAGAAGTATCGACTCGGTGATAGTAAGAAAGCGTAGATATCTAATTTAGTGCACACGGTGTGTTTTAACAGGTACGCTCAAAGTAAAAAAAAGTAGGAAAGCCAAATAATTTAAAAGACCATATTCAAGGAACTAATTTGGCTTTCTAATCTAATTACACAGACCAGCAACCGTTCATGTGTGTCTTTTTCGCATGCAGGTGCGTTTGTATTGCTTTGTACGATCATTGACAAATGTTGAGATGTTATTTAAAGATGGAACAATGACCAGTAAAAATGGCATTGAAGTAACCAAGTTACAAAAAAGCAATCATTTGTTATTTCCTCCTACAGATTGAATACTCTAAGTCTGATAGACGTTCACCAATATGATGATGGGCCTGACGACTACAACGATTGGTTTGAAAGGGAACCCTATAGCGCGTTATTCCAAACTGTAAGGGGAGGATCAGGTATGATTTCAAACAGACTGTACATTCTCTACTGGATGGTTCCAGATTAACAAAATACCGTATTTTGCTTGCCCCCATTAAATGTAGTATTTTTTTCTATAAAAACACATTTTCTTGTATGATCATAGTAATCGATCAGAGATTAAACATTGTCTTAAATCCTTAAATCCGTAGATTCTACGTATACGTTACCACATCCGGGACCTTTTGCCCAATGAGGGAACCTTTTAATTTACAGGAAGGATAACAATTCGCGTAATGGCTTAATCCCTTCATCTATTTTTGTTTCTTTACTTTCATCATCTACGACGACTACAGATTACATAGGTCTAAAACTACTCTAGAGAACAAGGACAACGAGATACAAATAACAAACAGGTAAACCATTGAGTTAAAAGATTACCTGTATTGCCAAGAGTAGAAACATAAGGAAAACCAAATGAAGAATAAATTATATCGGTCAACATCAATTATTACAATGACACCCGTCATACAGTTATAATCTCAAACCCAACCAGGAAACGGGGACTCACCACTAGACCTATTGAAGTTCCAAGTGAATAGTGAATACATAAATCAATGATAGGGATATAATTTCTGAAGCGCCGACTTAATTCTGTGCCTTTCGTTACATTTGTTGAAGAACTTACCCAATTGCCACGTAAAATGTCAATGACGAAGTTTTCCTGAATCTAAAGGACATGTGGGGTGGTCTTTAAATATAGAGATAAAATAGCAATTAGAGAATATGTACCACAAATCACGGCATGGACAGACGAAACAAGACCGGTTGAAACATAAAGTTACACATAAAATGAAATACATTACACGATATCGGACAGCACCCATTTTTGTGAGACCGGGTGCTTCTACGGGTTGGTATCTTCTGCTCCATGCATGAAACGCGTCGTTTATAATGATGTTAATCCTATATATAAAAGTACTGAAATATATATTAAACATAATATAATGTGAATGACGGATCGAAGTTTGTTTTCACGTGGAAGATAATCCTTTTAATTTTAAATATATAAACTGCAAGGAAATTGAAGAAAAATCCTATCAGTATTATAAATCGGGAAAGGGTCACAACTGTAACGATTACATGTATTAGATTAACACAATGGTATGACATTCAAGCATGATAAACTACAGACATCCAACGTAAATTACAGTATAGAAATAGAACATTGTGAGGGCACAAGCTAATCAGCCGTTTTACCAATAGTCAAGTGAACAACCAAATGAAAAACAACAAAAAATACCACAGCGTCAGAAAAATCTCAAAATCTAATCACAGAAGAAGAGGCAACTTCGACACTTCAGCACACATATACACGACCTCACACTCTCGCGGCTTGACACATATACACGACCTCACACTCTCGCGGCTTGACACAAATACACGACCTCACACTCTCGCGGCTTGACACATATACACGACCTCACATTCTCGCGGCTTGACACATATACACGACCTCACACTCTCTCGGCTTGACACATATACACGACCCCACACTCTCGCGGCTTGACACAAATACACGACCACACACTCTCGCGGCTTGACACATATACACGACCTCACACTCTCGCGGCTTGACACATATACACGACCTCACACTCTCGCGGCTTGACACA
>MJUT01061983.1:1199723-1209828 GCA_002080005.1 Gigantidas platifrons
AAATTTTCAAAATTTTAATACTTTTTGTCCTTTATTTCAAAAACTATAAGAGATAGATGTTAAGTTTAAACTGCAAAAATATGCACCATGACAAGATCTACCTACCCTGCAATTTTGAGGTAAATCCCATTACCCATTTTTTGTAAATGCTTTTCGTCTTATATTTCAAAAACTATAAGAGATGGATGTTAAGTTTAAACTGCAAACATGTTCAGTATGTCAAGATCTATGGACCAAGATGGTCCCCACAGCTGAACTTAGCTTAACATAGGACCATATGGGAAATTCACATAAAAATCTACTTGTCTGGAATCAGTTGCTCAATTGGAACCAAACTTTGATAAAATATTCATTGGATGGTCCTGTTCCAAAATTGTGTCTGGTGGTCCCGCCCTCTGACCAAGATGGCTGCACAGCTGAACTTAGTTTAACATAGGACCCTATGGGAAATTCACATAAAAACCATCTTGTCTGGAACCAGTAGCTCAATTAGAACCAAACTTTGATGGAATAGTCATTCGATGGTCCTTTTCCAAATGATGTCCTGCAGTCACACTCTCCCACCAAGATGGCGCACCACAGTGCAGTTGTGTTGTTATTGAAAGCAGCTTTGATCCAGGTGAGCGATTACAGGCTCCTGGGAGCCTCTGGTTTTATGACGCCTAGCTGGCGTCCATGTACTTTCCGATTCCATATCGGTACTAGATTGATTTTCAGTTTCTACAGCGCTAGCGTAATCCGCGTAGTCATATTGATCCAAGTCAAAACCTTGGTCAGATGGTGTTGCCATATTGACATATACACAACACTACACTAAGTAAATACAATATAAATACAAATACACACAAAAGATATATAAAATAAAGGTGCAATAACCAAGTGCAAATCTGAAATACTTGTGAAAAAAAACCCACATGTATATGATCCAGGACACACGGCCTGAATGACCTGTTGTAAAAGAATATTGAATAACTAGTATTCAGCATTATCTTTCATTATTAACCAATCAATCTGTTTAATCCTTAAATACAACTCAGACCTTCAATCTATCTTTAAGTAATAGTTATACACTGAGCTATAGGTGTTTCTGGATTAGAAACCCCGACGGTCGGAGGGCGGAGGGGTTTCTAATCCAGAAACACCGTATACCGAAGTGTATAACTAACTTACTCCCGGTGTTATTCTAAATACACGAAATATTCATTACAAAATGTCATAAAAAACAAAAATAATAAACACAGAAACATTGAATTTCATAAATCGATATATTTTTGTGGTTTCCCCATTGGGTACCTCTTCTATAAAGATAGATTGAACGACTGAGTTGTATTAAGGATTAAACATTGATTTGTTAATAATGAGAGATGTTATTCGATATGTACATGTATTCATTTGATCTTCAGGAATGATAGATGTGTTATATTAAACTGAACTTTTTGTAGAAAATGAATATTAACCATATTGTCACAAATATTACACAGAACTGCTAAATAAAGTAAGTAAGAATATATGTTGAATATGACAAAGTATGTTTCTACCAATAAACTGTTCAATTTTAAGTGCACATTTAACAGGTCAATGTTTTTTGCTTTGTTTTGTTTTTTAAAGGCTTCGATCCAGACAATTTAAAAAGGGGTTTCAGAATAAAAAAAACAGGTAATAACAGTCTCATTTTCGACAATTTTCACATAATTTTAATAAATTTTCAGAAAAAAGGGGGAGCCCCCCCCTAGATCCACCAATGATGAACTTTTGAAAGGGTGCCAACATATAATGTATTTTATTTTTACATTTGCTTTCCCGACCAATTTTTTTTCCCGATTATTTATTATTATCTAGTTAATTTTTAACGTTTGCTTGGATTTTTTCAGACTATTATTCATTAACAAGATCTTTATGTTTTCTTTTTCAGTTTTTCAATATCCAGTTTTCGTGTTATTTTCAGCTGAGTGGTAATTAATTACTTCATTGTTGTAGGCACAATAGGCCGTGCTCACAGGGTGTGAAGACAAGGGTTTCCAGAAACCCCTGTCGTCACACCCTGTGAACACAGGCTATTGTTCTTATAAGTAATAGTTATACACTGAGGTATAGGTGTTTCTAATCCAGAATGTCATAATAAACAAAAACAATAAACACAGAAACATTAAATTTCATAAATCGATACATTTTTGTGGTTTCCCCATTGAGTACCTCTTCTATAAAGATAGATTGAACGACTGAGTTGTATTAAGGATTAATCAGATTGATTGGTTAATGATGAGAGATGTTATTCGATATGTACCTGTATTCATTTGATCTTCAGGAATGATAGACCTTATATTAAACTGAAATTTTTGTAGAAAATGAATATTAACCATATTGTCACAAATATAACGCAGAATTGCTAAATAAATTTATTATAATGTAAGTAAGAATATATGTTGAATATGACAAAGTATTTTTCTGTTCAGTTTTAAGTGCACATTTAACAGGTCAATGTTTTTTATTTTGTTTTGTTTTGTTTTTTTTAAGGCTTGGATCCAGACAATTTAAAAAGGGCTTTGAGAATAAAAAACAGGTAATAATAATAATTTATTTTCGACAATTTTCACATACTTTTAATAAATTTTCCGAAAAAAGGGGGAGCCTAGATCTACCAATGATAAACTTTTGAAAGGGTGCCAACATATAATGTATTTTCTTTTTACATTTGCTTTCCCGACCAAGTTTTTTTTCCCGATTATGTAATAGTTATACATTGAGGTATAGGTGTTTCTGGATTAGAAACCACGAGGGCCGGAGGCCCGAGGGGTTTCTAATCCAGAAACACCGTATACCGAAGTGTATAACTAACTTACTCCCCAGGTTATTCTAAATACACGAACTATTTATTACAGAGGGTCATAGAAATCAAAAACAATAAATGAGAAACATTTAATTCCATAAAACGATACATTTTTGTGGTTTCCCCATTGGGTACCTATTCTGTACACACGACGGGGGATTTCATTAGTCATTTTTTTATACCTGCCCGCACCCGGGCCTTTCTCCCCCAACAAGTCTGATATATGTAGTCACTATATTCATACCGGTACATTAAAATGTTGACAAAGACAAAAAAACACCAAATAACACATTCAACCACTTACTTTAGTATATTTTATCACAAGAACAAGTTTACAATCAAATTGTATAAATTAGAGGTGATGCTTGGTATGGGGCCTGGTTTAACCGTCACAAGGATCGTATGGTAGTTGGATTTACAACTACCTATGCAATCAGAGTCTATCACCGCTACAGTTGAGAGTTCGAATCTCGCTCATGGCGAGGTGTACTCCATAAACATTATATGATAAAGTTTGTCAGTGTCTTGCGATAGGTCGGTGGTTTTCTCTGGGTACTCCCGTTTCTTCCAACAGTAAAGCAGACAGCCACGATATAACCGATATAATGTTGAAAGTGGCGTTAAATACCATAACTCTAAACCCAAACCCTCACAAGGGGGATGATAAATAGGAGATCGGAAATATTTTCCTTCCAACGAGCTACAAACGACCATTAATAACAAACGTGTCCATCGGAAACTTTTTTACATGCAGGGATCGTGGCTTATCCAAACCTGATGAAATCATATAAATTTCGTTCTAAGGGCGAATTCTGTATTTATATTCCGAACTACCTGCTAAGCCCCTCTTGAATTTGCTGTATCACCCAGCAGAAAAAAGGTCCCATTCTCATACTCAGGGTTCTCTAGAATATGATGAATTGATTAATAGTGAAGCATGTATTTGTGTGCAGCTTAAAGTAATTTATTTACTTACTATGTAACTTTTTGTTTGTTTTTTTGGTGGGGGGTATGTTTTTCATCGAGGCAGATTTTTTTTCTCTCACACGAAACAAAATCAGATTACTTTTATGACATGAATTATAGTAAATATAAATTCAAATAAGTTTTTTTGTTGAAAACTCCTGGTTCGATCATCTTATATATTTTTCCATCCTTCCAGTGGAGATATTTTTCAAGCTCTATCAAATTTGGCGACTTAATTTGTTTTCAATATAAAACAGCCTCTCCTAACAGTCAAATAACTGTTATTCTCTAATTTGTAACTCCTTATCGAGCCCATAACTTATAGTTCGACGAGCTCTTTGTGTATGCTTGACAAGAAGCATTGATTTCGTGTTAACTGGTTAAGGTGAATATAAACAAAGTATGCCATAGTCACGTGTCCCACGAGTAACTTGAGCAAAAGAAGTATATTGACATTTTAAGAAGAAACCAGAATTGTAATGAATCCCAATGGTAAGTAGCATTCATGGTTAAGCGTTTGAAGAGATAAACGAACTACTTATTTTTATATACCTATGTTACATTATACAGTCAATTATGAAATGCAAAAAAAAAAAAAGCTTTGTACAGTAGTCGAGCAAACCGCACCAAGCAAGGTGAAATTTAGAGTTCTCGATAACACATATTAAAAATGTGTTACATGTGGATACTTTTTACAACATTTAAAGAAATAAATAAGAACATTCATCTTCTTCAACAGAATGTTCATGTCAATGGTGTGTTCGACTTGCAATTGGATAAAGTGTAGAAAGGGTAATGGTGCATAATCAAAATTTCTTAAATGGGGATACTTCGTACAACATAATTTAAAAAAAAACGGTTTGTACAGTATTGTCAGTCGTCAACTTCACTATCGACAGAATGATAATGGGTGGGTGTGGTTGTTTTTACACAAAAATACTGTATTTCGCTACTACTTTTGGCAAATTCCAGATACTACTTTTAACAATAACCAACAGCTTAAACATATTTTATTTGCATAAAAGTTGCAAATGGGATTGGACACAAGTTATAGCAACATTAGTGAAGTCATTTCCCTTTTACAAAAATATAAACAAAAAATTATTACACATAATGGCGATAATTATACAAATAAATTTTACAACATGATATATTTAGACGATAATAAATAACCAATAACAATGATTTGCAAGAAATATTCAAGCATTACATGCCCAATAACCAATTATATATACATATTTGTATATACTATTTATTTGCCAATCGAACAGACCATTCTAATATTAGACAATACCACGTGTAGTTGTAAACACTACCATGTGTAACAGTAACTTTTAGAAAAAAAAATATGAGTGTTTTGTAGATCCTTTGTCCTTTTTCTATTGGCCATTGCATTGTCTGTCCTTCAAATTACGGTTTCTGATTACCCTCTTTGGTACATGTATTATTTAATTTGTAAATATAGGAAATGTACCTCTGAATTTGAAAACATAGTAAAAATGGTTTACATTTGTCAACCTTATTTCATTTTTTTTCGGTGGTTTTCTCCGGGTACTCCGGTTTCCTCCTCCAATAAAACTGACCACCACGATATAACTGTAATATTGTTGAAAGTTACGTTAAACACCATAAACCATTTATGGCAAGTCTTGCTGTTGTGCTCCGTTTGATGTTGGCTTAAAGTAGTCAAACAATTATTGAATTGAAAAGGTCATTTATTATTAAACGACGATCAAGCAACATAATATGAAATACAACTAATTGTCACCAGTAAACAATAAAATTTAGCTTTTAGAAAATCAATCAAATTTGGTGACATTAACAAACAACTAATCTACGAAAATTATGTACGAAAATAAATAACCACCATCAAAGATGGGGATGGTTATGCGCAGACATAAGATGAAATACAATAGTCATCATTAAACAATAATATTTGCTTTTTTAAAAAATCAATAAAATATGGTGACAATTAAGACAACTAATCTTCAGAAAATTATGCACAACAATTATCTAACAACCATTAAAGATGGCAATGGTTACGAATAATATAACATTTATCTAAAATTGATAATATTTCTTAAAAGCACCATCTTATTGTGTGATCTAAATTCTTGAGTAATCAAAATATACATTTGTATATTGGGAGGGAGGGTGGGAGTTTGTAAAATTCCTTTAAAACTTTTCCACATATATTTGCTGTTGCTGAAACAACATATAATGGTCGAATGATTTAGGTAAGATATTTCCGCGCTGCAATCGCAGTCATTGTGATGATTGTATAACTTTTATTACATGGGAGTTAACTCTGTTCATTTTATGAAATTCTTAGCAAGATTGTAGGAATTACCTCCCTTCTGCCATTGGATAAGTCATCACCCCAACTTGCCATAAATTTATTTATCTCTATAAAAATACTTTTATGGCAAGTCTTGCTGTTGTGCTCCGTTTGATGTTGGCTTAAAGTAGTCAAACAATTATTGAATTGAAAAGGTCATTTATTATTAAACGACGATCAAGCAACATAATTAACAAATAGTGCATAGCACTGAGGGTCATATGGCAGTTTATGGACCGGTCAGTCACCCCTAAAATGTTATATGGACCGACAGTCACCCCAAAAATGTTATATGGACCGAAGCGAAGCTGAGGTCCATATAACATTTCAGGGGTGACTGACCGGTCCATAAACTGCCATGTGACCCGAAGTGTTATGCACTATTTGTTATATTATACCGAAAATCCATTGGTTTCGTTGTGTATACATAAAGTTTGAAAAAGTGAATATCAGTAACAACAGTGTTTGAAAATATTTTTTTTATTGTTTTTTTTGGTTTTGTTTTGGTTTTTTTTTGGTGGGGGCATTTTTTTTATATTTTTGGGGTGGATTGTATTGTTTTAATTTTTTGTCCTTTACATTGTATTGTTTTTTTATTTTTTTTATTTTTTTTCTGTTTTTATTATTATTTTTTGTTTTTTTATTTGGGGGTGGGGTCGCTTTGAGTGTGTTTATGTTGCAATTGTGTACATGTGATTAGAATTGACAAAAGTGATATCTGACACAAAGTAAAAGTAGAATACCCCTGGAAAAGTGACATGCCATTTGTTGAATATTAACAAGGCAAGACTGAATACATCCACAAACACCAAACACATGAAAAATCAAAACTCAAAACTACACCTTACACATTATGAACTATCAGTGCAGTTCTACCAGTATTATACAGTAGTTGTTCAGACCTTGCATCAATATTTATGATGAAGAACACCAATAATAGTGCCTTTCCTTTGCTTTATAATTACATTGTATTTCATAGATTGTGGCTCGTGTACATTTACCCCATATTCACTTTTTTTTACAATTAAATGTAATAAAACTATGCCATGTACAAGGAGCATCTATTAAATAGCTGTATTTAAATTTACCTGACATCAGAAATAAATAAAAATATGGTCAATAAACTTTAATTTTTAACTTTTAACACGAAGTCGAAGGTCAAAATGGAAGCTACATGTACGTCTTTTGTAATGTCATACCCGTTGCTTTTTATTAGATGGCGTCCTAATCCGCTACGCAAAGAAAGTAATGAAGTTCTGTTCGCTTGTACAAGTCACCTTTTATTTGGCGTTGCATAAAAAGCACAGGCGCTCGGGTAGACTCTGTGATTTTCGTTATTTCATTAAAACTAAATATATTTCCTTTTAGTGCCTCTATTATAACCTTCTCTACGCAGAATCACCTAATTTTGACGTATTTTACACATTTTGATACAACCCATTTTTTTTCTACAAATACTATAATATCAACAAGGCCGGCAACTCGCCGCCATTTTTTTGGGTTACTGGACAACATGAAATTTCACCTACCTCGGTTCAATAGTAAATTTCTCCTTGAAAAGTCACTTTCTCGCCGTAACAGCCGCGGTCGTCGTTTTCTAATATATTATTCCGTTCATTCAATACGTTAAAAGTCCATCGGATCACAATTCATTATTAAATAGTCACAATTTAGCACTGAATGTTGTGTTTTTAAATTTACAGCAACGGAAGTTTCTGAATTGTTTTAGGGGAGGTAATACTTTTTTCAAACTTTTCCGGATGACCTCGGCTTTTATCGTTGATACATACGAAGAAATCAAGGGCATCACAAAGGATCAGAAAAAGGCGCGAAATATAGACTGAGAGAAGGAATTTGCTCCAATAAAATGGAAATTTGGAGAAAAAAAAGAAGAGATCAACAAATCAACAGAGAAAATAGATGTAGTTAATTAAAAGCTACA
The DNA here is from genome assembly GCA_002080005.1 of Gigantidas platifrons. Lineage (NCBI taxonomy): Eukaryota > Metazoa > Mollusca > Bivalvia > Mytilida > Modiolidae > Gigantidas > Gigantidas platifrons. The sequence goes on from MJUT01061983.1 coordinate 1,207,797, forward strand.
TAACACAAATTATTCAAATCAGACAATGTCCGCTTGGATTTTTGTATATCCCCCCCCACACTTTCTTTTTCCCAAAGTGTAATCACTACCCAACAACAATTTACAAGAAGACATTAAAGAATTCTTTTTTAATTTTAGACAAGAAACACATGAAATTACTTCAAATTTGATGTTTTGCTATTCAAGTACATTTTATGTTAAGCCCATTTCCTTCTTCCCTATCTACCCTATTCACTGGTGACAATCAGATTGTGGTAACTGAAATTACCACCATCCCAACATGGCGGGTGTAAAAACAGGTAAAATCAATTTTCCTTATTTTCTTATTTTTATATCAATAGAAGGCGAAAATCGCGCGACGATGGCGCAATGGTCGAGCGTTAGTCGCCGATGAAGTATAAATGTTGCAATTTTCGAAACGTCATCTGTTTTCTATACGAACATTTTTATTATCTCATATTTAGACAAGGTATAGTACGAGTATTTTGTACTTTTTATTCGAAGTTTTATCACGGCATAACTGCCAGGTGAGAAAATATTTAATATAGTCATGCATGATCATGCACAACTCTAAAAATCCCGTTTTAACACCTTATTTTGTCTGTTTGATCAGGGAAGTTTAAAAAAATGTAATATTCTCTATAGTGAATAAAATTCAATTATATCATTCGAGGACAAATACATGCGTCATCTGTTTTCTATACGAACATTTTTATTATCTCATATTTAGACTGAATAGAAAGGCTAGCACTCAAATGATTAAATAACAAAATTCACAAAAAACACTAGTTACCATTCAAACTTCTCAGGGAAACATCCTAAAAATAATAATATGTTACAGTCATATCAAAGATTTTATTTCCTTTTGAAAACCTGATTCATTAAAACAAAGGGAATGGGAAAAACTAGTACTACTAGGGGCTACTGGGAGTATTTAATGACCTTGTTTGCCAATTCAGGCCTCACACGGTGAAACCCCCGTTCGAGCTACGGTAGTTCCCCTGGATTCCTTGACACTTCCTTGGCTCGAACCTACAGTGGTCAGATCTCGTGAGTTTAAGTCCAGTGCTCTAACTCCTCGGCCGCCACGCCCCCTTCTGACGATGGGAAAAACTATACATAAGTCATTCATTTATACACAAACACTTTTAACAGCGATAACAATAAAATCATTAACCATCTAGAAAATCTGTAAAAAAAATTATGTGTTTAACATAAAATAAAAAGCAACAAATAAAATGTACGATGTGGTGTTCCCAATTTTTTAAAAACGTCTCATTTTCCGTTAATTGCATTTCCCTTTATAAAAAAGGGATTTGGTGCAGATTTAAGATTTATTTCTCTTCAATAAATTCGAGAGGTCGTTCACCCTCGAATGTAGATATTTTCAAAATTTATTTAAAACACCATTTTATCCAAGAATGAAATTCTAAGTATATTAAAGATTTACTTACCACAATATAGATATCACTTTCTGCTTCAGCCTTTTTGAATTGAATTGAATTTTTGGTATTTAATGCCACTTTCAGCCATATTTCAACTATATCATGGCGACCATTTTTAGTGGTGGAGGAAGCCTGAGTAGCCGGAGATATCCACCGACCCTGGGCAGGCAACTGGTAAACTTTACCACTTGCGGCTGCATGTTGAGTGCACCTTTTTTTGTAATTTACAAAGCTGGGCGCGAACCCACGCCGTATGAGCTGTTAGGTCTAATGACCTAACTCATTGAGCCACCCGGGCCCCTCGTCTTACAAAAATAACTATTGATTAGACATTTACAAATGCATGTATTTGTCCTCGAATGATATAATTGAATTTTATTCACTATAGAGAATATTACATTTTTTTAAACTTCCGTGATCAAACAGACAAAATAAGGTGTTAAAACGGGATTTTTAGAGTTATGCATGATCATGCATGACTATATTAAATATTTTCTCACCTGGCAGTTATGCCGTGATAAAACTTCGAATAAAAAGTACAAAATACTCGTACTATACCTTGTCTAAATATGAGATAATAAAAATGT
>MJUT01061983.1:1210326-1226045 GCA_002080005.1 Gigantidas platifrons
CCAACATCTAAATTTTCACTATTTTTCTCTATTTATGAAAATTCATACACTGTGGTCTTGTCCATCATTTACACGGAACATGAACAAATGATGTATTGTACATACTGCGAAAAACAGTTTAAGGACAAAACTGGGGCTCGGAAGTTTGTTACAGGATGTAACAACTTTAGAATAGACACCATCCAAATGCATGTATAAAATTAAACAATGAACATTTGTTTCTTCTTTTTCTGGTAAAAATATCTTCGGTCTAGTGTGCACTGCTTCGGTCTAGTAACTTTAGCAAGTCACTGGCCCAGATGTCTAGTGGTTAAAAAAGTTTTTGGCGAACACTGATATTGTGATCCGATGGACTTTTAACGTATTGAATGAACGGAATAATATATTAGAAAACGACGACCGCGGCTGTTACGGCGAGAAAGTGACTTTCCAAGGAGAAATTTACTATTGAACCGAGGTAGGTGAAATTTCATGATGTCCAGTAACCCAAAAAAATGGCGGCGAGTTGCCGGCCTTGTTGATATTATAGTATTTGTAGAAAAAAAAATGGGTTGTATCAAAATGTGTAAAATACGTCAAAATTAGGTGATTCTGCGTAGAGAAGGTTATAATAGAGGCACTAAAAGGAAAAATATTTAGTTTTAATGAAATAACGAAAATCACAGAGTCTACCCGAGCGCCTGTGATAAAAAGATCGTAATCTGGCATCAATATCTGCTTTCGAAAAGTTTTCAAAGTCTCCCGGGTATTGTTTTTCTAGTAAGTAGCTCCTGAATGTTTTTACCGCGTACCTCGTTGCATTTTTAGTGTTCTGTGACGACATGGAATCTGTAATTTGATCCAGTTCTGCTTCATTCAGAGACGCAAACCTTCCAGACGACATTTTATTTTCTAAATTTTCGAAGCATTGGCGGACAAGAGATTTCCGGATTACGCACAAAGGGAGATAATTTATATAACATTTCGGCCCGGAGCTCCGGTCCATATACGATATATGGACCGGCTGACGTTACATAGCTAAATAGTAGTAATATATTACTAAGTATAATATTATGAAATACAACTAATTGTCACCGGTAAACAATAAAATTTAGCTTTTAGAAAATCAATCAAATTTGGTGACATTAAGAAACAACTAATCTACGAAAATTATGTACGAAAATAGATAACCACCATCAAAGATGGGGATGGNTATGCGCCATCGTATTGTGTGAAGTGAGTTGGCTTAACCGTTGAGCGAACGTATCACAATACCCCTCATACGAATGCTGATTTATGTAAAAAAAAAAATCAGGTGCGGCTATTCGCGTTTTTGCCTTTCCGCCTTTTAATTTTTGCAAAGCGAAAATATAAAGCCGCGAGCGCGATATTGTCGCATGTGACATTCCGTGGGATTCCGACGATGCTCGCCATCATACACGCGAAATACTACGAAAATAAAGTACATGTATTGAAATGTAACGGTGATTTCGGACGGCGCTTAATTTTGCATTCGTAAAAATATTTCTTTTTACCCCGGAAAATACGTTTGAGGTTTTGCAAAGTTGCCCGAAGTCGATTTTGAATTTCTTTGCTATATATATTTTTCCAATTGATGGAAGAACCCGACAAATGAATTTATATTGCCTGAAAGCCCGACCTTGACAGGGGTAGGAATTCTGCAAGTTTACAAGAGGGAAAAATCCATGCCGCTTCCCTCCGAAGGGAACTACGGTACCCTCTATATTTCACACACTACAAATCATTTTTCAAATAATCTTCCTTCATTGGAACCTCGGTGGAATAAACATGAAGCTAATTTCTCCATTGCGGGATACAACTCCTCCGAAAGGGGTATCTGATGGTTGTGTGGGGTGAATCAAATTCACAACTCGCGCACAGAATTCATGGACATTACCGATATTTGCTCTTTCACGTGTGACAATGAAACTATATCCATAATTTTTCAACTAAGGGACATTACTCTGGAAAGTTGTTAAATAGGTTTGGTTGATTTAGGTTTGTGGTGTTAACGCCATTTACAACAACATTTCAGTTATATCGTGGCGGTCAGTTTTATTGGTGGCGGAAACCACCGATCTGTCGCAAGTCACTGAGAAACGTTTTCACATTATGTTGTATCGAGTACACCTCGCCATGAACGGGGTTAGAACTCACAACTTTAGTGGTGATAGGCATTAATTGCACATGTAGTTGTAAATCCAACTACCATATGATCATGATGGTTCCTCGTTGTTTAATTAATTTCAATGATTTGCTTAAAAGGGGGACATGTTACAATTATGCAACGGAAACATGAACAAATGTTATTTTAGACGAAAATCAAGGGGCATATCTTGGGTTGTGGAAAAATAACCTACTGTTTTTAAGTTTTGTTTTATTTGTTAACAACTAAAGGTATGTTTACTCTGAAATTATTCATGTCTCATTCTGGCCGATATAATTTCGATGTACAAACAATTTAGAAGGATTAAAGGGTACAAAAGTAAGGTTTATTTGTCAAATTCAATCGTCATCCCCATCACAATTTAATGGACCAAAACTTATCCTACACATTAAATTTGTATATATACAATATGTATAAAGGTTGTCGGATGTCATTTCTGTAAATAAAGGATACATTTCACAAAATCACACTTGACATATTTTATAAGTGTGGTAAAATAAAAACGGAAACAATTCATTGTGCGTCAATATTTTCAAATAATTTATCAAATTAAGTGGCGAATAAAAAGGTCAAAATAAACAATATCATTGATGAATTTTTTCCAATAAATTGTGAAAATAAAATAGTGTATATCCAAGGTAACATACTGCAATGTTAAAACATGCTATATCTAACCGTATCAATTGTCATTTTAATATATAATCAATAGTTTTTAGTTTAAACTTACATTTTAGATTTCAGAAACATGAAACGTGGATGTAAAAAATTGTTGATACTTGGGGCATTGCTAAGCATATTTACTGTCATAAATTTGAGAATAAGTTTTATGAAAACGGAGAAAAAGCAAATTACCCACGGAGGAGGAGGCCGAGTGTACGACCTCTACCGAGATGTGTCAAGCGGAAAAGTGAAAGAATTGAATACGGATCTACATGTTTACTTAGTAGAAGAACATCATGCTGGTATGTATAACTGAAATAAAGTCAAGCTTGTTTCACGTGGTTTTTTTTCTAGTTTCAGAATATTTTTGGATACTATCACTATGTTCCTTACTCCTCGTAAAGTTCTGTCAGCCGATGTCGTATCGTGTTGTAAGCACACGGGTGAACGTAACATTGCAATAAAATTAAAATTGAACACTCCTTTTTGATATGTCGCGCATACTCTCTAATGGTCTAAGGGATCACTTTTAAGCCCCTGTTACACGGTAAAGCAAGTATCGCGATACCTGTATCATGCAACTTTTTGTATCACGATCCTTGTCAGTTTACACTCAAGTAGCATGCTTCATGCAGAGTTTGCTTACAAATTGTTCTGGCCAAAATGGAGAATCCTGACAATGAAGACAGCATGGGCATCCCTGTTTGTATTCTGCTAATTGCTGCTGGAATTCAGCAATACTGTGTGTAGATGGAACCGTTTCGGAAGATTGTTGGTTAGACCTTGGATTGCCAGGAGAAGCCAATATGGGCAATACCATGCTTGGTACAAGAATATGTTTTATTTACCATGTGCTTTATTTGTTGATGATGTTGTAACCTTCTGACCTCAAACCAAGATCTCTGATTGGTCAGAGATAAAATGTATCGTGATCCTTGCTGTACGGAATAGAACATGTTTTATCCCAAAGTGTGTATCATGCAACTTCTTAAGGTTGTATGATACAGAGTAATAGCGCTGATTACATTGTATTTTTTGGTTTATGATACAAGTATCATGATACTTGGTTTATCGTGTAACAGGGGCTTTAGGTAACCTTTCACCATAAATTTAGAGCTGATCAATGAGTGGTTCGTTACTTCAAATACCTTGGTTACTTTAAAATGTCATAAAGTTAAAAAAAAAAAGTTGCTCTATTACTAGTACATAATCATTTAAATCTTAATTATATATAGGATATAAGTGTTCGTGTTTATGTTATTTACGTATTTGTAGGGGGCCTTCGTGGTCGTGTGATAGTTAGATTTATAACTACCTATGCAATCCATGCCTATCAGCACTAACGTTGTGAGTTCGAATATCCCTCATACCGAGGTGTACTCAATACAACATTCCATGCATGTGATAGTTTGTCAGTGACTTGCCGCAGGTCGGTGGTTTTCTCTGTCTACTTGATACAACATTATGTGATAGTTTGTCAGTGACTTGCCGCAGGTCGGTGGTTTTCTCCGTCTACTTGATACAACATTATGTGATAGTTTGTCAGTGACTTGCCGCAGGTCGGTTGTTTTCTCTGTCTACTTGATACAACATTATGTGATAGTTTGTCAGTGACTTGCCGCAGGTCGGTGATTTTCTCTGTCTACTTGATACAACATTATGTGATAGTTTGTCAGTGACTTGCCGCAGGTCGGTGGTTTTCTCCGTCTACTTGATACAACATTATGTGATAGTTTGTCAGTGACTTGCCGCAGGTCGGTGGTTTTCTCCGTCTACTTGATACAACATTATGTGATAGTTTGTCAGTGACTTGCCGCAGGTCGGTGGTTTTCTCCGGTTTCCTCCACCAAATAAAACTGACCACCACGATATAACTGAAAAATTGTTCAAAGTGGCGTTAAACACCAAAACCCAATATTGCGATATAATATTAGGCAGCTTTAAAAACGCACCCCGATTTTACATATACGGATATTTTTTTTCTGTGTAATGCCATTAAAATAGTTGATGGATTAATTGTATGTATGCTTTCAGTGTTAAAATATTGGTTTGAAGCTGTTGATAAAGGAAAGATTCCAAAAGAAGGCAACACTTTGGTAAGTTCCAAATGAAGGCAACACTTTGGGAAGTTCCAAAAGAAGGCAACACTTTGGTAAGTTCCAAAAGAAGCCAACTCTTTGGTAAGTTCCAAAAGAAGCCAACACTTTGGTAAGTTCCAAAAGAAGCCAACTCTTTGGTAAGTTCCAAGAAAATGCTATGATATTTTAAATGCAAATTTCTTCGTTTCAAACGTTTCTATGTTTTTTGATTCGAAGAACAGATAAAATCATGACAATTACGAAGTAATTCTAAACTATTAATACAGTTGTCAATGTTAGGTGCTTCTAGTAATATGTGGATGAGGATCATCACGGTCTTTCACGAAAGACGGTATTAATAGTCAATCGCTGAACTAGGCCTTAATATGTATGGTTGAACTGTTTATTTTTTCTTATAACATGTCCAAGCGTGCGTATTTTGAAACTGATTCACTTCATAATATTTGCTACTCACATATAAACAGGTATCATAATTAGTTTGTTTGACTTCTATTAGTCTTCAGAAAAAAAATTAAAACACCAGTTTTCAAATCAACATTTTTATCTAGATGTATATTTATATCTGATATATACACCATCTCTGACAATTTCAAAATATTTGGTCTCTTATTAAAAAGGTTACCTATAATATTAGGTCTCTATTTTATGAAGTGTAAAAAAGTGCATGGAGCGAGTGAAAACATGGTAAGAGCCATCCCAAAAAAAATCAATAACATACATGTGCTTTGAATGTCTATTTCATTGTAAGGTGTGAATTTGAACATTTAAATATTGAAAGACTACTCATTAACTAACCAACACTCAAACTTGGACTTCATCCATGTTTTGTGTCGTAAGATGAATTAATTTTCTTAATATTAAATTTAAGCATGCTCTCATATTCTAACATATTCTTCTTAGAACTGGCTTTGAACATACAATTGTGACATTGTAAGAATATTTCTTTAAGTTTTCTCTACTACTTCAATCAAAAATCAAATATGCTTTGTCACCACAGAAGTTGGAACCAAGTTACCAATGGAAAAATATACAAACAGTTTTTTCTTAGAAATTATTTGACATATAATGGGGCTTCAACACCTTGGTATGTTGGAGTAACTAATCCATTAGCACCCACTCTCATTCAAAGAAATCGAACGGATTATCACTCGCCATGCTTTGGTCATATTTCCCAACCCAAAGAGTATGTGGAATTATCAGGCGAAAGTGACCATCTCTAACCATCATACTTGGTATTCGAAACTCTTAAAAACGTTTTTTTAATATATTTTTTTAATTTCAGGTCCATATTGATGGTCATGCAGATTTAGCAATGCCATTCAATACAGCGTTTTTCCCGACTTTTCGAAGACCCCGGACGTCTAACGATTTAGAAGCCATGATGCAAAGTAATGATGTCTTCATTTTGGTGAGTTTACAAAGTAGTGGGATCATTATAACAGTGAATAAAATAAGTGTTGAAGTCTTCATAATGGTGACTGAGTATACACACTATACATGCCCTCATAATGGTGAGCAAGCAAAGACAACTGTCTTTATAATGTCGAGTTAACACAGAAATGTCTTTGATTTTGTAATGGTGAAAAAATGCTAAAACTTTATATCTAACAATACAACAAATAAAACCAGAAAAGAAAACAGAAGACCTACAAGTAACATGCGAACATGTGCTAGATACAACTGTGTTAATTAATTCCGATAGTTTTATCTGGGTACCCCTATTTCCAATTCTCAAGTCGCCATGATATAGCTGAAATATTGCTGAAAGTGGCGTTAAACACCAAAATTCAAATTCCAATTCTCAATGAAAAAATACTGCCACAAATGTGGATGGGGTAATGCCACAACTGAATAAAATCACTATCCTCGGGAATTGAAGTTATTGTTGATCTTATGTTATGTGCACATTTAACAGTTGTAAACATCAATAAAAACTAGACAGTCCTTTGATTTTCTGCAAGGGAAGCTGTTTAACTGGTTTTGACATTTTTTTTTTAGAAAAATATATCTTCTGTTGGAGAATTTTCTGATGTCATTGCCTTCCACACCAAGAAAATATGTTGTCTTACCGAAACAAGGTTCTACAGAAACGCATCGGCATTAAATCAGATATCTATATTTTTATCATCCTATTTAAGTTTACTTAGTTGGTCGGAAAATGTTTACTGTCCCGGATTCTTTCTACCGTCTAATGTTAACGAAATATGATCGTTGAATGTCTCACTTCCTTTTTGTTTCCACCACAACAGCATCATTCGAAATGTACAATGTTTTTTCTCCTCTATTCTTTTGTTGATGGTGGGATTTGATTTTATTTCGTGCCAGCCAAGCGACCTAAGTAATCCAAATATATATGTTCTTTGTTCCTCTGTTATAGCCCTTGTACATTTGAATTTACATTCATTATAATCAACTGCTTTAACTATTCTTTCCCTAACAGTCCTTCCTCACAGCGATTAGTATTCCGTTCCAATCATTTCTTTTGGGTGTTCTTTTTCCATTAATGTGGCTTTTCACTTTTCTCTTTAGGAGGTATAATGAGAAAGCGATTTTCGTTGAGAATATTCCTTGAGACTTTCAGCATGACGTTACGCGCGCTATTGGTGATACTTTGACTAAATAGAACATGAAATAAGTAAAACGAAAGTAGATTTTTTTTAGATTGATGGATTTTTATTTCTGATACATGCTTGTATATAGGGAATTATACGAATAATTGTTTTATTATATTAGATTAGGTTTATTTTTGCTTTTGAAAACGAATTTATTGGAAGAAAACGTCGTTAACACACAATTTTCTCATGTAACACAATTTTCTCATGTAACGCGTTACAAAATATCCATATGTCTTTTACATTTTTCTCAGTAAAAACCTAAAAATACGTTTTTCGGACCATTTTTTTGTGGAACCGGAAGCAGAGTCAGCGTACTCTATGACCCCATTAACGATTTCTGATTAAAGCAGTGCTTGAAGGAAAAAATCGGTAAGTTCATGGAAAGAAAAGAACGTAACGCTGAAGGAAATAACAAGCTTTATTTCAGCTGTTTTACAAAATGTTCACAAAAAAAGTATACATATCAAATGTTATTATCTTCAAAAACGAAAAAGTCTTTTCAAATATATTTTTTTTTAAAGCAGGTTAAAAAATATTCCTAAAGGAGTAAGGTCAACAAAATGTCCAGTTGCAACTTGACATAAAAAAACCACGAAGTATAAAACTTTACACATTCGAAACTATATTTTTCGCTCATAATTTTCGTGCTAAATCCAAATAGCAAAAATGTTCATTTTCAGTGGCAGAGAATGAACTTAACAAAGTTGATTTGGGATAAAAATTACGATTTCTACGTCAAATTGTAGAGTGTTACTCAATTTGTCCAGTAAACGTTTTTCTTATCGACGGCAAAATAACGTCGCGCTACTTCTATATTTTTCTATTAAAATTAAAACAAATAAACAACAACCCATCAGCTTCCCAAAACGCAAATATTTATTTCCCCCATAATTTCTCTAATTTTTCCATTTTTGTCGATTTCCCAACTTCTTAAATTATTTTATTTTTCGACTATTAGTTATTTAGATTGTTGGGAGAAAATAAATAATTTATTTACTGATGGAAATCGAGAGAAAATCATATCGAGTCGACTTTTTATTTTTGTAGCTTTAGGTAAGTATGGATAAGAAGTGCCAAACGAACGTCGGAAGTATGTAAATATTACACAAACAGGTACATGTTTTGAGATTTAAAATTTGTTTTTCTTTCTTTCTTTTAAAGAACTGGCGACCGTTTCACTAAAGGTCGTAAGTCGGAAACGTCTACAGACGTAAATGCACTCTTGAGAGCTATCACCGATACGATCCGAGTTGTCTTAACATACGGGCCAACTAGTGCTCGCTTACGGGCCGACATGTCTCGGTCCAAGTTGTCCGCTGGCCGAGTTGTCCAATGCTTAGCCGAGAAATATAAAGACAAATTGTATAATGTTTGCTGTGACCCGACCAGAGATCTGACTCACGAATATCTATCCCGTAATTTAATTGACAATAGCTTTGAATTCAAATACAAAGAACAGGATATCTGTGTAATAATCCTGTGATCTTTTTTCGTTGTACATATCCCAGATGCATGCCAGATATGTAACATTGCTGACGTCTTAAGATAAAAAGGTCAAAATTTTGCAAAGCACATTCTTAAGTGCCATAAATTAAGGCTAAATTATGACAATGCCGTCTTTTGAGGTATAATTCGTAATTGGATAAATATTTCACCGCATGCCAACATTTTAATTATCTTTCTTTATGATGGTTTCTTTTTAAAACATTAATATCACCGATTAGTACAATTAGCTTCTTTGTAAACACATGTGCACTTGACAAATTAACATACCAAACAATAAGACAAGCTTAAAATAGAACCAAGTAATATATTCCTTTTAAACCATATAGTCGTGTTTATAACGGGATATAAATAATTGTTCATACAAAAGACAAGGTATTTTTTTTAGACCTAATAAATAATCAAAGTAGATCGAGATCAAATACAAAGAACAGTAGCTCTTTTCACAAAAATTCGTAACTATAGTCCTAACTTTTTCACTTAAGATTATCTTACGACAATTCCTAAGTCCTTTTCACAAAGATTATCTTACGACAAATTTTAATCTTACGACTAAAATTACACTTACGATAAAAATTCTTCCGTAGGTGTACTCGATACAACATTATGTGATAAAGTTTGTCAATTATTTGTGACAGGTCAGTGGTTTTTCTCCGAGTACTCCAGTTTTCTCCACCAATAAAACTGACAGATTTTACAGATTTTATTTGAACACTCAGACACAGATACATGTGTAACATGAGGTCATAATTAATAGCATTACATAAACATGACGAAATAATAAACGGTATCAATAAAATACATGCAAGTACAATGAAAATAAATACACATTCACATATCAGAACATATTAGTAATTCACATACATATACACACATACACATACATATACACACATACATACATATATATATGTATATATAAATACAGAAAGTCGCTTATATAGAGTGCTACATTACATAATGGAAGAGACCATCCAATTTTCTATAATTAGGTATTACACTAAATATCTCGGTATAATTAGCAGCATTTCATAAACATGAAGAAATAAATAAACGGTATCAATAAAATACATGCAAGTAAAATGAAAATTAATACACATTCACATTTCAAAACATATTAGCAATTTTTTTTATAAATACAGAAAGTCGCTTATAGAGAGCTACATTACATATTGAAAAAAGACCATCCATTTTTTTATAAGTAGGAATTACACTAAAATATCTCGGTAGGAATTTTTCTCTTAAATCAACAATATTTTGATGAGAACATTTAAACAATAAGTGGAATTCATCCCCAATATTATCCCTACACAATGTGCATATTCTGTCCTGTTTTGGGATATTTTGCCATCTTCCAGTTTCAATAGGGAAGCGCAAATTTGAACATCTAAATTTTGTAATCCAAATCCTACATGATTCAGGCAATTTCAGTAGATATTTTTCTAAAGTAAATTCTTTCTTAAATATAGAATAAAATTGTCCACGTGATGAATTTTCTATTTCGGAAAACCACTGTTGAATAAATTGGTCACACAGTGTTTGTTTTAAATATAGTTTATCACAATAACCAGTTTGGTTTGCAAAAATAAATCCACTGCCGTTACTATTGAATATAGATTCTACAAAATTAACCCATTTGAAAGCGTATCGGGTTTTCAGCTTTAGGCCTAGCATCAATCTATACAACAAACTACAAAGCTTGGATTCATTATTAACAAGTTTACACCAATATGAAGTCATTCTTACTTTAATTTTAACCTCAAGGGGAAATATACCCAACTCTCCGTAAACCATAAAATTGGGAGTAGTGTTTCTAACTTTGAGTACCCTTTTACAAAATTTCAAGTGAGTCTGTTCAATAATCTTCAAATTCTCGAAGCCCCAAACTTCTGAACCATACAGTAAGATAGGCTCTATCATAGAATCAAAAATTTTACATTGTAAATCAATAGGTATAGCTTCATTACGTATAATTTTGTATATATAGAATAGAGCCTTTTGGGCTTGATCTACAAGTTTCTTTTTGGTATCAAAAAATGTACCATTATATTTAAAAATGATACCCAAATAAGAAAAACTATCAACAATTTCAAGCAATTCGTTTTGTAATATAAACTGGAGATTTTGTCTATTTTTCCTCTTGCTAAAGACCATGACTTTAGTTTTGGTTACATTTACTTTCAATTTCCATGTTTCACAATATATCTGAAAAATATCTAAGGAATTTTGCATGCCCTCTTTCGTTTCTGAAAAAATAACTGTATCGTCGGCATACAATACTACAAATAATTCAAAAAATATATGGAGTTCATTCTCAAATTTTTGCTTCAAGCTTTCTAAAGGAATACCATCTAAATATCTAAAATATTGTTCTAAGTCGTTTAAAAAAATTGAAAACAAAAAGGGTTACAAATTCTCCCCCTGCCGAACACCAATTAAACATGGGAAAAAATCAGATTGTTCACCATTATATTGTACGCATGATTTAATGCCTTGATACATATTAAATATAACCTTAAAACATTTTCCTTTAATTTCACTTAAATGAAGTTTTTGCCATAAGCCAGATCTTAAAACTGTATCAAAGGCTTTTCTAAAGTCAATAAATATACAAAAAAGTTTTTTACCAAATGAAAAATATAATTCTACAAGTGCATGCAATACAAAAATATTATCTGTTGTTGCATATCCTTTTCTAAAGCCAGCCTGATTTTCGGATATAAGAGAAATTTCATTTGCAAAAATGTTTAGCCTTGTATTTATAATACTAGTGAATAGTTTACCTAAGCAACTGATAAGAGTGATAGCTCGAAAATTATCTGGATCTAAAGGATTTCCCTTATTTTTATACAATGGCTTAATTATACCATTTGTCCAAGTATCTGGAATTATTCCAGTATCTAATACAATGTTAAATAATTTACAATACAAAGATACCAAATCAGGGGGTGAATATTTCAAAAATTAATATAGAATTTTATCAGAACCTGGAGCCTTGTTATTTTTCAATTTATTTATAGCTTCTGAGATTTCTAACTCTGAAACAGTTCCATTCAGGATTTCACCATAAATAGGGTTATTACAAATTTCATTTATGTCAAAATCAGATGTATTTAAATCTTCATCTTCTCCTGCTTTTAAATCCTTAAAGTACTCATAAAATGTGTCAATATCTATAGATGGGGAATTTTTTTTAATGTTTGAAAATTTTCTAAGTATTTTCCAAAAGGTTTTTGTGTCATGTTTTGATAATGTTCTCAACTCCTTTGAACATTTATCCTTATATTTCTGATGGTTACTCTGTAAAACTTTTCTGTATTCACGTGCTGTTTGATTTAGTGTTGTTTTATTAGCACCTGATTTCACTCTATTATATGCGTGTCTGCTCTTATTGAATTGATCTCGTTTGTCTCGGCATTCTTTGTTGAACCACGGTTTATTCTCATGATCGGGATTGTATGGTGTCTTTTTGGGTTTACCAAAACAGTATCAGCTGTTTCTAAAAGTACATGACCTATATTATTTACTATTTTGTTTACACTCTCACTGGTGATCGTGTCAATATCAACACTATTCAAAACATCATTTAATTGTTGTAAGGAATTACCTGTATCATTCGAGAGCACCTGAATGAAATCGTCTGCTTTTCTGTTATCCCACCTGACGTAAGTATTACATGTACTGTTAGTTGTATGTTGTGATTTTTCTAATATATTACCCGAGGGAAATGAAAAGGAAAAAGATAATCTATTGTGGACATCTGAAAACATGGGGTTAAAATCATCAATAACGAAATCAGATACAATGTTAAACAAACATGGAGACATAATTAAATAATCTACTAAGNCATAGTACCATATTTATTAACTCTGCCAATATCTTTGCTATACCTTTCGAGGGAAATATTTTTATCTACAAATTGTAGGTAAGAGAAAATATTTTCATTATTTTCATAGAAATCATCAACATCTAGAATTTCTAATAAATTTTCATCAAGAATAATATAATCTAAAAGAGTAGATGTTCTTGCATTAAAATCTCCGATAAGTGCAATATTTTTTGTTTTACCGGAAAATTTAATTAATTCATCTTCAATTTCTATAAATGATTCATCAGTACTATATCGTGTATATTCAGGAGGTATATAGATACACCCTAACAAAATACGTTCATTTAAATTTGAAATGTTTTTACAAATTTCAACCCACTGAACTAATTCAGATTCAGAATTAATAAAGTTTAAAAATTTTGACAAAAAATTTCTATAAACAACAACAATACCACCAGATTTTCTTTTAATTTTTTTTCTGTGTTTTGCATAAAAGCTATACTCATTTGGTAATTTTAAGTCATCTAATTCATCAGTTTTAGTTTCTGTAAATATTAAAATGTCATAGCTTTTTATTAAATTAACAAAATCAGGATTCAACCATTTCGATGTGATACCGCACACGTTCAGATAGGTAAATTTTAAATCGTTAACTGTCCAATTTAAAGGTCCATAATTGTCTGATGTGTTGTCCTATCTGTAACCAGTTCTATCGTTGTGTATTGCATTTAGAGGGTCATCACGGGTCGGGTTGTATGATTGTCCATTGACCATTATTTGATCGTAAACCAAGGAAGCTCTGATACCTCGGCGCTGTAGTTCTTTTAGTTTAGGGATCAGGGCCTTACGGCGATCACTAATTTCGGATGGATATTGTCGATTCACGGAATCTTGTGGTTTCAATCTCAACTTTCCTGGTACAGATTTACGAACTGTTTCATGATCCCGATAATTTGTGAATCTGGGAATGATGTTTCGAGGTTTGCCGTCATGTCGCTTTCTTAGCCTGTGGACATTTTGAAATTGGATTGTGTCTGCACCAGGTATTTCTAGCTCTGTTTTAAGAAAATCCTTAATGACTGCTTCAGTGTCTTCATTTTCGTCTGTTTCTGTTTGAGGTATGCCGCCAAAAATGAGGTTGTACTTCATCGAATGACTCTGAAGTTTTAAAAAATCTTCTTTCAAAGTGTACCTTTCAGCCTCCATATCTTGGGTGTAATTTTCAGCCTCCCTCATTCTGTCTGAAATTTCGTGATGATGTTTTTCTTCAATTTTTAATATTTCGTTGTGATTTTTCTGTGTTTCCTTAATTTCATCTATTTCTTGTCGCATACCTGCTAAATTCCTGTCTATTATCCCAAAACGTTCATCTAGTTTCTGATCTAGCTTTGAAAAACGCTCGTTGAACTCAAAATCAAACCTTTCAAATCTTTGGTTCATACTATTTATGAAGGAAAACAACATGTCCATGGTTATGTTCACTGTTGTACTATCAGTTGCTGCAGGGAATGGTGGAGGAGGAAACGAATGTTGAGGCTGTGGATGATGATATGTATGGTATGGAGGATCTACTGGTGGATTAGGATCAAAAGGTGGAACACTGCCTGGTTGTACTAAAACACTTGGATGTGGGGTCGGTAGCGGTTGTGGATTTGTATATTCAAAAGTCTGATTCAAAGGGATCTGTTGATATTGAGATGGAATGAATACACTTCTGTGAGATGAATTATGAGGTGTGCTAGTATATAGAGTATCGTGAGCCTGGTTTAATACTTGAGAAACGTTCAATTGTTGTTGTTGTTGATTGGGTGACGCCATTGTTATTTTTGTTTTGTTCGGAGGTGTCAAACCTGTTTGGCTTCCACTGTTCCTATTCCTTTTATTTTTACCCATTGGAATCAAAATTCATAATATATGTTCATTATTCCACGTACTGCACACAAAAATTCAAAAGAAATCGTCTTGTTTCAACAATTCTTACACAATTTTTCAGGAGGCTCTTTCATACCGATCAAATCATTCCGCCATCTTCTATTCTTCTGACCGATACATTGCTGAAAGGGGCGTTAAACACCATAAACTATTTTTCTTAGCAACCTAGTTTCATTTCCATAGCACAACAAAACATTTTTTTTTAAATAAAATTATTCTATAAAATATCCCCGGCACTGATTTATAAGCAGTTTTTTATGCTATGATGTGTTTGTATGTTTATATTGAATTTTTATCTAATATATGAATCGGTCACCAATAACTGCACAAAATATGAACGGGTATGATTTTCGTATAAAGGAACATTTATAATGCATGTAAATTAAAATGATCTATAATAATTATCATTACTTGGAGTTGTGGGTCACCATCCATGCATGGTGACTTTTAAGTAGAATTATTTTTTTAAGGGAGTGTGAAAAAAAACCTATCCATATAATTCATTTTATCGGTTATTTGTCAGCAAAATATTTACCCCCCCTTTTTTTCCAATTAATCCCATCCCACATAAAATTAAACACTTGTTCTTTTACTGATGAAAATGTATTCGATTTTTCTGAGATAACCCAAATTAAGATGTGTTTCTCATCTATCAATCACGAAGACGAATAATATCCCTGTTATATATTTATATTAATATAACAGAAGAATGTACACAAGTTTATGTATTGCCAGAGTGTTCGATGATCATCGAAGTTGCCAGAAATTAATAAATGATATTACTAATATAAGGCAAAATCAAAACGATATCATTGGATCCAGAAACTTCCAGTCCTAAAGCGATTGTTCATACAAAACTTTTGTAAGCGGAGACTGTAGATATCTAGAAGAAAATCCCGTATTCCATTTTTTTT
>MJUT01061983.1:1229107-1263544 GCA_002080005.1 Gigantidas platifrons
TTTGTATTTCTTGGTGTATGATTTCCTATGTTTTTTTTTAATTTGTGAATTAATTTTTTATACTTGTTACAGGCCTTTTCTATCATTTTTCTTTTCAGTATGCTTTCTGAGATTGAATATTTTTTTCTGAAATTTTGTACTTGCCAAGATCACAATAACAATTATTTTTATCCACATGTCCATGTAATAAGATAAGAAAACTTACTACACTTAAAAAAGTATAATATTTATTATTCGCATACCACCACCCCCTTTTTCCAACAAAAAACCCCCCACAAAAAACCAACAAAAACTACCACATACATAAAATCAAAATCACTTGTTGAGGTCTTGTGTTCCAAAAACATACAGAGGTAGAATTTAAACCTGGTTTGACATCAGTCACTAGTCAGGTGTACAACACGTACTTCATTAGCATGGATCGGCTGGAGCTCCCACTGAATCTGAATAAAATTTGAACTACATCCACGATTTTTTTTAATGAGACCAGAATATAACTCAACTTTGTTGACGATGTTTAAATACGATAATTAGGTAACCCCAAGTCCACATTTGTTCAGCAAGTTTGAAATAGGGAATACTGATTACCGTACCTACAAAGGTCTC
The DNA here is from genome assembly GCA_002080005.1 of Gigantidas platifrons. NCBI lineage: Eukaryota > Metazoa > Mollusca > Bivalvia > Mytilida > Modiolidae > Gigantidas > Gigantidas platifrons. The sequence goes on from MJUT01061983.1 coordinate 1,229,714, forward strand.
AAAATGCTAAAAATGACCGAAAATGAACCAAGACTTCAAACCCAAATTTATAAATGTAGCAAGCAAATGACGGGTTTGTTTAATTAACAGACCTTCCTTTTTGTTTATTCTTTCGATTTAAATATATTTCAACCTTCATCGGTTTTGAGGACGCATTTGTGTCAGTCAACTGCAGACCAGGGTATTACCCGCCATATTTTTTATTGACATCTGGCGTCGTTTGATATTTCTGATATTTCGAGCAGTTAGGCGTTTTGTACATGTTTTATTGGTTAAGTTACACCAAACACATGATCATTAACAAAGTTACGATCATATTATGATCAAATTAATTCAGATGTTGCTTATTTTTGTATTTGAAATACGGCCTCGCGATCGTTTACAAAATGACAGTGACGCCGTGACGGTTTCTATAATTATCTCCCTTTCCCCGCGTGAAGTCCTACAGATCGGAACTCTTCAATGTCGGCGGCTTTCCCACTGAACTAAAAAATGCGAAGCTAAAAACAAACAAACGATATCAAAACTTGAAAAACAACAAACAAAAGAGCGAAAACAAAATATAAAAAATACCAAACCTAAAAAAATAACGATGTATTTCCGCTTACTCGAGCGACTCTAATTAAAAATGAGTTCATGACCTTAATTTTTGTGTGTGTCATTTGTGTACAAACATTGCAAAAACGAATGTGTGTATTGTAGAAACTATAATTATATAATAGTTAAAAAATATTTTAATTTCACTAGATTATACATAAGATGTTACGAGAAATTTTCAAGAATACAATCAATCAATAAACAAACAGAATACTTGATAATCTCGTTTTAGAGCAAGATATACTTTCAAAGAAAAAATAATAAAGTACAGTCACATAACACACAGGAATCGGAAATTTTATCAATATGATGAGAAATACGTCATATGGGCAGTGAAGTTTCACGAACGTATGAGTGAAACGAACAGGAATGCAACGCCGTTTTGGAGAAATCGGCTATGGCTCTTTAAACCTCCGAGAAATTAATACAAATTGTCAACACTCTAACCAAATAACATTTTCCTGCCATTATATGTCAGTGTTCTCTTCTCTAATCCTGTCATTACCAAATTTTATCGTCTCAGTCGACAGTTCAACTTTACCGAGTAGCCATTGCGTGACGTCACATTCACTGCGGAACTAACTCGATTGTAAAGTTAAAACGGTTTCGGATCGGGTCAAAAATTGTGGAAATATTACAAATATGGCGGGAGTCAAAGAAGATGCTGTTTCCAGAGCAAATCAAGGACACAGATTGAAAATATTTAACGGTAATTATATATATTGTTGACCCCCTCAATCGAGTAAAATAAATAAATACACAACAACACTAGAATATTTTATTTTTTAGATGTCTAAAACAGAATATACTTTTTATTTTTATCGAGTCAGTTCCGTAGTGAATGTGACGTCACGCAATGGCTACTCGGTAAAGTTGAACTGTCGACTGAGACGATAAAATTTGGTAATGACAGGATTAGAGAAGAGAACACTGACATATTATTGCAGGAAAATGTTATTTGGTTAGAGTGTTGACAATTTGTATTAATTTCTCGGAGGTTTAAAGAGCCATAGTCGATTTCTCCAAAACGGCGTTGCATTCCTGTTCGTTTCACTCATACGTTCGTGAAACTTCACTGCCCATATAACGCATTTCTCATCATATTGATAACATTTCCGATTCCTGTGCATAACATAAACAATAAATGAATACAAAAAGGGAATACAAACGAAATAAATAAGCAAACAAACAAACATTGAAATAAACATCTAAAGGAAAACACCAACAACACAAATATATACAAGCAAGCCAAAATAAAATAAAAATCAATAAAAACAAAAAGTGAAATTCCGAAATGAACACACCCACACCACCTCCATCCTAACCAAACTCACGGTATGCAAACACAAATAAGGAAGAAGAAAAAATGAGAAAGAAGACGCGAAACGTTCTTTTCAACATTAATTATGTGTAACGTCAAGTGTCACCAACATCACGCGTAACGTCCTTACATTCTTTATTTTAATATGTCAGAATGTAACCATGTGTGGACTGTTGTTTCAGTGAGCTAGCACTATGATAAAATCCAACTATGCTTGTTGGTATAGTACAAAGCGGACCTCATCATCATCGTAACTATGTTCTCGCCATAATATGGCTGAAACATTGCTGAATTGGGGTTAGGCAACACTCACTCACTCACTCACTCACTCACCCACTCAGATAAAACGGACTGCCACGATATAACTGAAATAGTGTTGAAAGTGGCCTCAAGCACCATAAACCAACCAACCAGCAACATTGAAGCCAGTAAAATGAAATGTAGTTAATTAATATGATAATGATTTCATCTCAAAGTATGCCTGTTTATTAACTATGTTCAAGTGTATCAACAGGTTAAAGGTGGACAATACACTACGTGTGTCTATCAAAGTATGAAGGCGGATCCTGAAATTTTCATTTATAAGATATGAATGGTGCATTGATCTTATAACCAACTCATCTGTCAACAGTGTGTACATATCGTAATAATCATCTGACATATAGTATACTAGTAAGGCAAAGTGAAAGACATTTAAAACAGAAATATATTTCATCATTGTTAGCAACAAGAACTATAAAATTTTAATTTTAATAGTTGATTAACAACACGCTTTGTTTGTGATGACAATATCTTTAGTATTCCTAGATATACACTACATACTAACTTTGTGAGTCCGAATCCCATCATGGCGAGGTGTTCTCGATTCTCGATATACAGTTTGTCAGTGACTTGCGGCAGGCAGGTGGTTTCCTCCACCAATAAAACTGACCGTCACGATATAACTGAAATAATGTTAAAAGTGGCATTAAACAACATAACCCCTAACCCTATGCACTGCATAGAAACTGCCTTATTTTCGCAATCATATCGCTAATCTACAGAATTAAAATGTTTTAATTATTTCATGTCTTTGTTTCATCAACATCTTTGCTATATAACTTGTTGACATTTAGTACTGTAATCTTATGATTGACAAGTGCATATACTTTTATCATCCTCACAGCAGGCAGTTGATTTATTACTAGTCTATATAAATTTACAGATCCTAGCTAATCTAATTTATTAAAACTAAGGTCTCTATTTAAAGACATATGTAGTCGTAGCTGATTTTTGGCTACCCTGTTAAGACATTTTGACTTAGTTACTACCAATCTTTTGAATGTGAGCGTACATGATTATTCCAGAAATTACCTATGTGCACTAAACTCGATAGTTACGTTTTTATGTACTGAGATTTGGAAAAAACAACAATGGGGATTTAAGATTGAAATATTATTATCTATCATTCATGGTTAACACACATTTCTTTGCTTCACTGAGAATGGAATCTAATACAAAACTTATGTATAACACTATTTACTGGTTTCTTGTCACTATATACTATGATTATACATCACAGCTGCAAACGGTTTTATGCAGAATAACAGTAGATGTGATGTTAAAAAAAATAATTTAAAAGTGATTAACTTCAGGGTTATAATCAGTTATTATTACCTACAATATTGTGGTATATTTTTTTTCAAATGTATAATTTTATTAATTAATGTTAATTTATTAGCCTTTATATGATCAAATCTGTCAATACGATACAAAAACTTTCATTGGGCCAATACGGCAAAAACCAATCCAATACGGATATTTTCCGTATTGGCCCGATTCCAGTCAGTCCAATAACAGCTAGATTGGAACCCGCTAGACGTTTCGACATTCGCAAGGAAAAGTCCCGAAAGATATTGGACTGGTTATTTAATAAAGGTATCATTACGTGATGTTTTTCATATTGGCCTAGTTATAGTTCCTCGGTCTGCTGTATTGGGCTTCGACTGCGCCTCAGGCCAATACAGCAGGCCTCGGATCTATAACTAGGCCAATATGAAAAACATCATGTAATAATACTATAGTATTTAGTTTTACTAGATCAGTTTTATGGTGACATCATCTTCGCTAGCCAAAGGTTACGATCCGCTCTACTCATCTTCATGAGTAGAGCGGATCGTAACCCTTGGCTAGCGAAGATATGGTGACATAAGCCTCCTTGGTTTTGGCAATTTGTTATTGAATTTAAACATTGAAATACATTATTGATGAATACATTTTTTTAATAACACTATACAACTCGAAATTGGACCACTAATCTCTGTTTAAAAGATGTTTCTCTTTTTGGCTATTATGTTTAGAGGCCTTTTGGTATTCCTGCTCCCAAAATTTTTGAATTATATGGCTTTCCATGTTTTGAATTTTGTGCTACTTGATTACGGTTATTCCAGAAATGCGTCGTGTGCACTAAATTATATATCTATGGTTTTTATTACAGGGAGCTGCAATGTCTGGCCTGTTTAAAAGAGTGGTGTGGATCTGGCCATCTTGGGATAAAGCTACTCATCCAGATGATTTTGATACAACCGACTTTCAAATAGGTTTAACAACACTTGAAAATGTTAATTCGAAGGAATATGGTAAAACATTTTGTTCATGCTTCAAAAACCTGACAGCGACAACAAAGAATGATCTGTGTATGTATACTCCAATGGGAGAAGACAGATCGGCAGAGGTCGTGATCACTGCTAAGTCATGTGATGTGCACGTGACTTTTGACTTGATCATAATAAAGGAGAATATTGCAACAGATTTTCTTAACGAAGAGTTCAAAGATCATAATATTGTGCTTGATATTGATGAAGACCATTATGGATGTATTCTGCCGGCTCAGGCACTCGTAGACGTAGGTATGAATATGCCAAAAATAGAAAAGTTAGACTTGTTACTAAACACTATTATATGTGTTTCAAACACCGAACAAGAAATCAGAAGTGATAAAATTTTATATGATGTTTTGGAAATATTAAAATCTGAAAATGCATGTAAACATATAGTAGGAAAGAACATTTCTTGTACTGGTATCGGGCGTCGTCAGACTGCAGTTGACTATTTAAAGCACCACATTTACTCACACAAATTAAAATGCCCAGGGAAGCATGACATCTTGCTAAGAAAGATTATAAGTAAATTATCTATACTAACTGTTTCTCAACTATCTGTATTACAAAGTGTAGGATTTTGTTTATCGACCATGGTGATGTCTAAACCCTCGTTAATGGAATCGTCATTTGGAATTTGCCATGGTAACAACGTTCCTGGAGCTTCTGCTGTTACAAACCATCAGACCAACCCGGAAGAAATCCGCGATCGCACGATAAGACTTCAAAATATTTTGCGAGTTTTAAAACCTTTGAGTATTCCAATAACAACTGTTTGTAGATCTGTTAGAGATGGTTATACTCCAAGAGAACATTTCCGTCAAATAGAAAATGACGTCATCGATTCATTAGACGTTTTGGGTCGCCATAAGTTTCTCCATTATGATCCGTGGTTATTAGGTGGAAAGAGAGGTTGGTATGACAGATACAACAGAACTCAAAATTAATATTTTAGGAGTGATATTCTAAATGTGTGTGTTTCAATTTATGTTTTTTTTGTTGTGTATGCAAGTCAGTTTATTTGCTTTGTTGTGTTTATAATCCAGTGTACTGTTTGTCTTTTTTATTTATTTGTTTTTTATTTCTTCTTTTTATTATTTTTTGAAAACGAGGTAAACGAAGAATAGTTTACATGTTCACAATGTTTTTGTGGATTATTTGCGTAGTTCTTCATGATATGTCTATTGAGTATGTATATCTACAACAAAAGAGAATAAACATAAATGTAAGCATAGAAAGCACATAAACAAATTACTTCTGGACAATACAATAGATATGGTCTTCCAAAGTCTGGTTATGTGCCTATTCTGTAGTTAAAAGCTCACACAAAACCAATATATATAAAAGGACTAATTATTGAACATGTAGAATAAAGATATCAAATTTCCACTAATAGATAACAGTTGTCTGATGAAGGAATATTATCGATAATTCGAAAGTGCATGCGATGTCTTGATCGCGATCGTGTAATAGGTATTACATAACTCCACTTGTCTACAAATATTTAGGTGTTCGACTCTCTCTTGCGGTCAGGTGTTCTTGACATTATAATTGGTGTTACATTGTATAATGGTTATCGTGCTTGCCTCTAGCGCGGTATATCGTTGTTTCATCGGTGTTACATTGTATAATGGTTATCGTGCTTGCCTCTAGCGCGGTATATCGTGGTTTCATCGGTGTTACATTGTATAATGGTTATCGTGCTTGCCTCTAGCGCGGTATATCGTGGTTTCATTGGTGTTACATTGTATAATGGTTATCGTGCTTGCCTCTAGCGCGGTATATCGTTGTTTCATCGGTGTTACATTGTATAATGGTTATTGTGCTTGCCTCTAGCGCGGTATATCGTTGTTTCATCGGTGTTACATTGTATAATGGTTATCGTGCTTGCCTCTAGCGCGGTATATCGTTGTTTCATCGGTGTTACATTGCATATTGGTTATCGTGCTTGCCTCTAGCGCGGTATATCGTTGTTTCATCGGTGTTACATTGTATAATGGTTATTGTGCTTGCCTCTAGCGCGGTATATCGTGGTTTCGAACACCTGTCGGATGTGTAGGATTAAATAGTGTCCGCCGTGAAATATTGTCCTCTGTTACAATTGTTTTCTATGATAAAGTCCGAGGACGGAATAAAGCGCAGAGGTGACTTCTTTTGGTCTGTTGGGGATTTTTCATTTGAAAAAGATACAATCGGACACATTTTCACAGGACAATATCACTGTGTGGCATCACCACCGGATATAGGTACCTCGTGAAGTCAGGTAAGGTCAATTTTTTTTCTTATTTTCATTATATTCTAGGTTTTTCTGGCAAGTAAAGTTTTGTGATATTGATTCCTAATAATGTAGCTACTATTTAAGGCTGATTATGATCCATAATTGGCTTTCTCTCTCTTCAAATCGTCAGAATCGGACCGGGTGGTACCTGTTCAAAGAAGCATGTGACGAGTTCAAAGTTGTAAAAAACATGTTTATCCATCAACTATTCATTTGACGTTTTTGTAGAACAAAGTTTTATCATATTTAAGCTTGAACAACACTGTATTTCGAAATAAACTATTGCTTGCATAGAGAAATTCATGAAAATAAAGCGACATCGCTGTACGGCAAATAGATTTGATTTGATTTTTGATTTTTGGTGTTTAACGCCACTTTCAACAATATTTCAGCTATATAATGGCGACCAGTTTTAGTGGTGGAGGAAGCCGGAGTACCCGGAGAAACCACCGACCATGGGCAAGCAACTGGTAAACTTTATCACTTGCGGTTGCGAGTCGAGTGCACCCTTTTTGTAATTTACAAAGCCGGGCGCCTACCCACGACGTATTGGTGATAGGCTTGTATGAGTTGTTAGATCCAGCGACCTAACTCATTGAGCCACCCGGGCCCCTCGGCAAATAGAAAGGTATCTATTCCCCGTACAGTAAATTACTATTCGCCGTACAATTTATCCGCTTGATTTAAATGAATTTCTCTGAAAACAATAGTTTACATTTTGTATTTCGAAATACAGTGTTGTTCAAGCTTAAATATGATAAAACTTTGTTCTACAAAAACGTCAAATGAATAGTTGAAGGATAAACATGTTTTTTTTTACAACTTTGAACTCATCACATGCTTCTTTGAACAGGTACCACCCGGTCCGATTCTGACGATTTGAAGAGAGAGAAAGCAATTATGGATCATAATCAGCCTTAAATAGTAGCTACATTATTAGGAATCAATATCACAAAACTTTACTTGTCAGCAAAATGTGGAATATAATAAAAATAAGAAGAATTTGACCTTACCTGACTTCACGTTTGTTTTTCCAACCGCTTCGAGGGTACCTATATCCGGTGGTGATGCTACACAGTGAATATTATGGCTTACAGATGAAACTAAAGACCCTAAAATTGGTATTTACTGCTTCTCCGAGAAACTCACAGCATTAATGAGTACAGAACATACAGACAAGTTGGCTCGAACATACAGACAGGTTGGCTCGGAATCATGATAATGTGTCTTACCGGGAAACTTTAGTTGCAATGAGCTGGCACAATAAAAACCCAAATAAACGTGTTTGTCTTAGGACAAAATCATGAAATGGACATCATCATCATCTCTTTGAAATGTCATTTGTCTGGCAATGATATAGGTAAATAAATTGCTCATTTGGTGTTAAACAAGAAAAGGGCACTCACTCTTGATATTGTATTATGTTAACTGGTTTATCTGTAACTTAAAGAAGAAGTCGTTTTATCAGGGTACCAGTTTTCTAATAGAATTGATCGCCACGGTATTACTGAATACTGTTGAAAGTGGTGCGAAACACCAATAATAATAATTCTTAAATTCATGACCTCAAGACATTAATTTTATTTACCATATGGAAAAGAATCGGTTACAAGATTATTGACTTATATTTAGTTGTTCTATTCTAGATGTTCATGTGTTTAAATTTAGTGTTAGATGTTCATGTGTAATGTATATGATGTGACTAATTATGAGAACAGGTGATTTATGGGATGCTTTTAATGGATTCTAATATTAAAATAATATTAACAATAAAAAAAAATTGTTTGTTTTTCTTGACCTGCATATAGGATACATAAAAGTTACAAACAGTATTACATGATATTCTTAATATTTGTATTACATATGTGTATAAATTATTCATATTATATAACTATAATTATCAAAGATATATTATACATATGTTGTAACAATAATAAATATTATTTAAAAAAAAATCTAACAAATATGAACTAAACCTGATAAATAAGATAAACAAACAATTGTTTACAACAAAATAATAATACTGTGCCCTTGAGTATAACAGTTTACAAAACTATCCCTGCTGTAATGAGGTAAACGACATAACAATATATATACAGACGGTCCCTAGGCAACAGACGGTCCCTAGGATATCAGTTCTAGATAAGTCAACATTGCTCATTGATAAGAAATGTTGCAGAATGATATAACAGTTACCATAGACATTGTTGTTGGAAAAAACATTGCAAACGAAATGTAGTGATTCAGTGCTTGCAGTAGTTCTTTTACATGAAGTAACTAATTTCTTCAAAAATAAAAATGAAATTTGCATTTATAGCCAACACAAAATTTTTAGTTGAAAATCAATGAAAATACTGACTTCTTAAAGAATATTGAATTAATACATATTTGTAACAACATTCATTTTCGTCATATGATGATCCAAAAACTTTTCTTGTCTATAGTAAGATAAATAATTTAATAGTAAGATAAATAATTTAAACATTTTTTTTTAAAAGATGCAGATAAATAGTTGAAATTTCGACTGGTTCAGATTTTTTCATATGGCTACAACTTTTGTGTTTTCTTCACATTTTGTATATTAAATACGATCTGTATCTTCTGGATCATTCAAATGTTTTCCCAGACTATGGAAGGAATCTGTGTCACTGAAAGGTTCTTCTTCGTCGTCTGCAAATTTTATTTGATCTATCACGTTCACTTCAAAGTGCATACCTTTTCTCTTTTCACTGCTCTTTGATAGACGACGCACATGAACTTGTTGCTCGTCATCCAGAAGTTTACCATCCACTGCTAAGATTGGATTAGCAGATAATTGGTCTTGTAATTCTCGTAGAAATAAATCAGCTGGAATACCTGCTAAAATATAAGTCAACATATATTATATAACCATTAATTCTGAAGACGTAGATTTTTGTTCATGGCTTATATAAAATGCCTCTGATATAAATGCAAGAACAAACACTAGTATAGCGACAGATTTCCTGCAAGTCGGTAGCATATAATTGGGCCTCTGGATGGAGACGTGGGGCATGCTTAGAAAAGAAGCAACAAATACTAGTACTAATATACATGTATATCCGAATCGGTTAGTATAATGGTTAGCATGCTCGTCTCGAGTTCAGTAGATGGTGTATTCGAGTCCTGGTCCGGTCAAACCAAAGACTAGAGAATTGCTGCTTCTACTCTAATCACGTAGTATTAAGGAGTAAGAGCAAAGACTTGTTGCATCTGAAACGGGATAATGTATCCGAGTTCGGCGACTTGTCTACCCGGGAACTGTTGCTTCAGTGAGATAACAATGTAAAAGCGGACATCATCATCATCTTATCGAAATGCAGCACCTCTGTCCCCTGTTAACGCAATTTCATGAAGCTTGACATTTTGATGACGGTAAAGTGTTTGGAAGGTTGAACATCTATGCTTAATGTACAAAACTGATCTTGACATCTCATTCTGATCAGTAAAAACCGGTTTGTGTAATGGTTAGCATGCATGCTCGCCTCGAGTGCGATAGATCGTCAGTGTGGGTTCGAGCTTTTATCGGGCAAAACCAAAGGCTATAAAATAGATATTTGTTGATTCTCTGAAATAAGCAGCATAAAGGAGAAATAGCAAAGACTCGGAATCGGGATAATGTGTCCGAATGGGGCGACATGTCTATCCGCGGACTATTGCTTCAGTGAGCTAACACTATAAAAATCCATCTAAGCGTGTTGGTCTAGTACAAAGCGGACCTCATCATCATCTCGTTGAAAGTTAACATGTTCTCTCCATAGTAGCCGCAAATTGTCGAGTGGGTGTTAAACAATACTCTTACTCACTGGTCAGTAAATGGACATATCTATGTGGGTTTCAAGACTTAATTGGTATGTATTTATTTTTATACCTAGTTTACCTAATGGGGTTTTCTAAACATAAAGTCGTATGTCCGTTTACTGAACAGAATGAGATGTCAAGATCGATCTTGCATATTAGTATCTTGGTATTATCTCACATGGTCGACGTATCGTGTCTCAATCGCACACGGCGACGGCACACCTGACCGTACCTTTATCGCATGTTCCTACGTAGTACTAGACTATGATTTAGATGGATTGTTGGCTGTGTCATAGCCCTACATCCTTAAATGCTGTTTCATCTACTTGATTTTTGAGTTCTTCATAGCTTTTTTAAGGTAGTTAGAATGAGCAAATGAGAACTATTCTATGTAGAAGAAATACGAAAGTGAAAGGCAAAAACAAAAACCATAAAAAAACCAAACAGAAAATGGAGTACGAAGTTTATCCCGAGAAGGCAGAGAGTGGCACAGGGTATAATACTTCGAGAGTGCGTCATAAAATTGCACGAAGCATCTACAAGTTCTATTCATGGATGCACTCAAAATTCAATTACTTTCTTCCCGTTTGGGGTAAGCTGAAAATATTTACCATTATTATAGTCTCCACGCATTGAGCCATCAACAGCAGCATAAATGTGGTCTCCAAGTATTTGTCTGTGTACATGCTGAAATATAGTCGATACGTTGACAGTTAAAACACAATATTAAAAAATATATTGATTTGGTTAACTTTAAGGGAGTGGTATTTGGGGACGAGAACAAGTTTACATATAAATGTTGCACTGGAGTTGGTCTACTGATGCAAGTTTTGATTGCCACAAGTAAATAAGAAGAGGTATAGAAATAACAAAATAAGACATAAGGTACACGAGTGCCTCGTGTCATAGACATAATACACCCGTTGCACGTTAAAGGCAACAGGTCCAAGAAATCGTTAGCTACGAGTGGTCATAAGTGATCAATTGCAAAACAAAAGTTTTCAGTCATACCCATTATTAGGTATTTCATCTTGAAAACGATATTGCTTATGGAGAATAGCATAGGTTTGATGTGTATTGTTCATCTAAATGAACGTAATATGCATTGCGAAATGTAACCTCTGATTTACTTTATAACTTTATCAGTTTATCTAGTAAGCACTGCTTTATCCATACTGTCATAAACTGGTTACTACAGTGGAATAATATTGAAATGAACTTAATCTGTTGTACCATGGAGGTCTAGTGTAACGTTCTATATTTCCAAAATATCTACCTTTTCTTTTGCCCATTTCAATAAACTGACAATCGAAATAAGCTGGTCCTCCATCGACAATAAACGACTGCATTCTATCTCTACTGCTTCCAACTGGAACTGTGTATTGGACATGTGCTTCCTGCAGGAAGACAAGTCATTGCGCAATCGTTCAATTTCCTGTAATGAAATAAGTATCAAGTAATATTTTGGAGGTCCAACCTAAATTGATTGGAATCGCACACAATTCAGCGATTTTCATAATGTTTAACCTAAAATTATCAGGACATGATTTGTTGGTACGAGTGTGGAAAACAAAATGTAGATTGGCTTGAACGCGAGTGTTTCTCTTATCATCATTGTGGATAATAAAAAACTTATTGTGGTCCTAATATTATAGTATAATGTGCTTAATGTAGTAAACAAAAAGTGGATATGAACGTTTCGGACTGGCGTCTAGAAAAGCTATCAGGGTTGTGTAAAACGTTGGTGACCATCTTAATTTAGGTCAAACCGACAAAGCACTATCAAATTGGTATTTGTTGCTTCTCCTGTAAGCACACTATTATTAAAGAGTAAAATCAAACACTTGTTGGGTCGCAAGCAGAATAATGTGTCCGAGAATGTGTCAAGTGTTTCAATGAGGTATAATACGATAAAAATCAAGCTCTGTGTTGGTCTAGTATTTTTAAGAAGATTGACGACAGTCGATGACTACACGTGGTTGTCCCGTCTTCTAAACACACATACATAACAATTTGAAACAACATAATGGTTTTACAAATATTAAATTGACAATACATACGAGAAGAGCCAGCAAACAGTTCAATACACAATAGTTCACAATGAAATCGCAAACATTATTGTCCTATTGATATTTCACACTCACTCATAATATATGACGGTACATACCTGGGATTGTTCTGCATTTACCAGTGATAAAGAATTCACATCGGCCTGTAGCCGCCTCAATAATTGACAGTCCCCTGGTGTCGGTGATGCTGCACCATTCGAATCGTCCCGATTTTGATCACTTTCTTGTTGTAATTCGTTGGTCTTGTTGTCTTGCTCGGTTTTATTGTACATTGATGTGTGTACTGATGCTTCTCCGTCACCTACAAACATATCTAGTAAATACTCCCTTGAATCTGGGATTATTATACTATAATAGTCCCAGCTTGAATACCACATACCTTTTTTTTTCAAACACGATTTTAATTTAAAAATGAACATGTTCTATAACATGTAAGATCCATGTTTGTTATGAGTATGGATATAATAAATAAGCACAATATGTAGATATCTATAGATAGAAGAAAGGTCGTCATAGGTGACGGTAGATACACACAGAATACCACATCCCGATCCTGCAACATCCAGATTTTCCAATATCACCTCGAGATCTTTCTGTTAAGGCTAGATAAACTATTTTAAATATCGAAAGGCCATTTTGTATGGATTCAGAATATTGTTCGGCAATAAACTGATAGGAAAACCATAGAAGTGATAAGTCATAGGAAACTATTAGGGACAATCATAAACAAGAAATAAAATCAAAATTTAAACGTTTAAATCTCGAAATTTCTACTTTTATAAACTCATGACAGAGTATACAAGTGAGACGGAATATGCCCGTAGAAGAACAAACCATTTAGTATCCACAGCAACCGGTCTCACTCCTGGTTTACTTCTGTGGGAATTCATTTTGTCCCTTCCCCTTATCTCTGTTTCTTTATGACTGTAAATTTGCTGTTATGTATCCGGGTTTACCACGTTTTATCATAGTTCTGTTGGGAACAGTTTTTATGGAAATAGCTAGCAATTAATGAGACCTTAGGATCCGTCTTGAGATGTGGGCAGCCCATTGGCTTTGTTTATTGACGAAGTTATCAAGCAAATGAAAAAGTAATATGAAGAACAGCAACCATTGTTAGATATTTAAAGTTTCGGGTGTGATCGTCACGAGTTCCCAGACTAACATTTTGTCATCTCGTGTATTCCACATTATTTATTTTCCCGCTTCAAGTACATATTCGACGTTCCCGTGTCAGGTGTATGAAAAAATCAAACGATCCCGGGTTTAGACCAGAATGTGACTCATATTCCAGACCTTTGGCCGAACAAATGGTAGTTTTATCATGATTAGTTGTAAGGAAATGAAATAAATGTTGATATTGTTAGCATATGGTAATTAAGTTTTTGGCAATTGGTAATGTAATTTCTGCAAAATGATTTTTTAAGGATATATCAATAAATTTTCATATTGTTCAATTGAGAATTTGTTGTTTATACCATATATGTATATTTAACTTGTCTAACTGTCCACGTGTGCTTAACCTGAAGGTCACAACCTTCGCGTTGACGCAGACTGAAAACTTACCGTCATATCCATTGACGGATGTAGTGACAGAAGATGCATCAGACATCCATGTGTTGATACCAGATGATAAACTGTCGGCAACCACTTGAAAGGTTTCACCTCTAAAGTAATTAAAAACAAATATATGCCATTAAAATAATACTAAAATAATAATTTGTAACCTGACTTAACCTGACTAATATTGTTACATGTGTAAATGTACAAGAGACTACCCCCTCCCCCCACCCATATGTGTTACGGTGCGTACTGTACAAAAGTGATACAGAACGAGCCCGTCACAATATAATCAAACTCTCATTATCCGCTTTCGTAGAATCTTAGCTGATAATGGGGTTTTACTTTTGTAATACGTTTCTAAAGTCATGGAAACTGCGCATTTTGAATAATAAAAGAAGACATAGTATAATTTAATAAAATATGCTGGTGCACAAAACCAAAGCAAATCACAAGGCAAGTAGGAATTTTGTACCGATTTCTTGAAAGTGAGCATTTGTTAATCCCTACTAAATTTTGGATTTTAGATTGCGGATAGTCATATACCCATGCCGAATTCCCGATAAATAAAACGACCAGACTCCTTAGTAAAAGAATCTTTGGTAAATATAAAATACAGATCACAGGCACTTGTTTCATTAAAAAAATATATGCCCCCTTCCTCTTCCTTACTTCAAGGTAAACATCTGTCCTTTTTCCCCTTCCCCACTTCGCCTCAATATTTTTCGCTTATTTGTGATCCTTTCGCTGACCCAATTTTATCGTTGCACTCCCGAGATATTTCTCTTTTCGACTACCACATTTAAATATACCTACCGAGCCCCTCTCAGACGAATTGGACAATAATAATTAGCGAAGGTAGCTTGTTTTATTTTTAAGTCACCGAATCGGATACAGCCACTTCCGGTTTGCGCTGGATTTGTCATATGAATTCGGAATTCTATAGACCGGCCATGTGTAACAATGCCATCGTGATCATCTCCCCTCAAATGTAACATAAGCCTTTAAAATACAGATAATTGTTCCAATGCAGATTGTAAAAATATGTTCAACTCCAATTTATTGACATTTGATTTTTAAAGCACCTTTTTTTTAATTTTCTAAATCAATTTAAACCGGATCGAAAGTGGCTGTATCCGATTCAATGACATGAAAATAAAACAAGCTACCTTCGCTAAATATTCTTGTCCAATTCGTCTGAGGGGGGCCCGGTAGGTATATTTAAATGTGGCAGTCGAAAAGAGAAATATCTCGGGAGTGTAACGATATAATTGGGTCAGCGAAAGGATCACAAATAAGCGAAATATATTGAGGCGAAGTGGGGAAGGGGAAAAGGACAGATGTTTACCTTGAAGTAAGGAAGAGGAGGGTGGCATATATTTTTTGAATGAAACAAGTGTCTGTGATACAGATGTTACATCTTAAATTTTCATCATAAGTTAGACAAAGGACAGAGGGGACAGCCTAACCCGTCAATGACAGAAGTGAGTAAACCACCTGGTTTGGGGTTGGGGTTGTTTTGTTGCGGTTTTTTAGGGGGTGTGTGGGGTCACAATAATTATCTCATATAATCGCAGCTGCTTTTCCTGTTGATCAGTAGTCAGAAGATACTGTATAACAAAGGTCAGTAAACACAGATAACAACATGAGTCACAATCGTTTATTTTTAACATCACACCAGGTAACACGTGGTGCTGGAATCAAATTTGCTTTTTCAAGACTAATCATAGCATAAAGATGTTATCTATTTTGGTATATTCATATCTTTTAATCATTGGATCATCCGCTATGTAATGATTCAGCTTCGAAATGCGGTTAAATGCAGTACGAGTGTTACAAATAGCATGGCTCCTATAATATGTTACAAAATTAGAAAAAGTAATGATCCCGTTGTTTCATTTCATGAAATACATAGCCTTGCTAATGATTTTCGTCAGAAACTGAACGGATAAAATGTCAAATTGGATGTTGTACAAATCAAATGATACTCCTTAGGCTTTGATCTTGATAATACACACGTTTTCTCTGCTATATCAATTTAGAAACAAAAACATGCTGTGGAGATTATGTATTCAAAGTATATCGAATATATATTGGCTTAACTTACGACTAGCTAGTATTAACGGAATAATTATAAATAACCTTTGTGGTTAAGGGCTTGGTACGGAATTTTTACTGCATTATCCGTTAAAAGACTTAAAAGATGTGCCACAATTTACTCCTCGTAACATGCTTATAATCAGAAATTATAATTTTATTTATAATTTGCAATTTTATATATCTTAATTAAGATTGGGGGTTTGAGTAACAAAACATACATTTCGTAACAACAAGATTGTACAGCAATTCGCTGTAAAACACAACAGCAATGCACGTAATAATGGACATCGGAATACATGTTATATGAATGTTACTGAGACAAACGATCACATATCAAACCCGTTTCAAATTTCCACCATGGATTTTGTGAATGACAGAATATGAAAGTAAACATATACATTGATAATACTGGAGTACGAAGCTTAAATTTTAAATTCTAAGGAACATTAGACGCATTTTAATGACATTTCGATGGATCTGTAGTTATTTTTTGTATTAAGAGATCATTTACCTTCAAGTTATCAAAAATTATGATCGAAATTTTACATTATTCGTTAAAGAATACATTTGAAAATATCTATTGCCCTTCTGGACGAGACAACAGGAACCACGGTGGCAGCCTTAAACCAGAAACATCCGATCAGCCTGATCGGGAGACATGCGCATTAAAATGTCATTATGTATAGTAAAAGGGGCTGGGAGTTACTGATAAACAACAGCTGATAATGGTAAACATAAGCACAATGACATGTATGAAGACTCTTACGTGAATATATAAACACATAAAATTAGATTTCTAAATTTGCATGCTTAAAATGAAATGGAAGAAGTATCGCCAGTTCAAGCGTTAATTGCTGTTCATCGAACCTTTCCTCCTTTCTTGATGACAGAAATATTATGCTTTGGTGGGATCATACACATATGTTGACCCCTGTTACATCTGAGAATTACTGCAAATTATGTCAAGTGTTCATACAAGCAGTAATGCGTACTTTTTAGTTGTTATTTACTTCACCACCATTCCTGTATTTATAGCCAGACATCTTTATTAATAGTCTAAGACCAGACTCTGTATTGCAGAGCTTGCGAGAGATTGGTTATGCATTAACAGCGAAGTTGTTTCAGTGAACTAGAACTATAAAATCCAACATAGTAATCATTGTTGGTCTAGTACACAGCGGAAATCAATATCATCACCTCATCTAAAGTAACGTGTTCTCTCCATGATATACATTGTAGTTGAAAAATTGCTTACTTGGCGTTAAACAACACTCACTCACAAATGACAATAAAATATTTAAAATATACATGTATTTCATATTTACCTGTGATTAGATTCGTCATCCGAATTATTGGCAGACGACAACCGACCGATGCATTCCAAATCCTTAACTTTTGTAAGACATCGCTTCAGGTTTTCCCGTATTCTCTCGTATACTTTGAGCATATCGTCGTATTTCTTTTCCAAGATTGCATTCTTTTCTTCCATTGTGCACATATCACGGTCAGTATCCAGTAAATCATTCTGTAATTTACTGTTCAAATGCAATAAACTCCGAACTTCCTTTTCTCTTACATCACGAGCATATTTCAGTTCTTGAGCCAATATTTCCAAGGGCGTTCCTTCATGACTTTGGTTAAAGTACGGTAAATCCCAAGGGCATGAAACACGTTTGATACCCTTGTAGTTTTGATCAGATAGTCGTTTACTTGAATTGTAAGCATCTGGTGTTTCTGAAAGTGCGACATCATTTCGGGAGCTCGACAGCGTCTGCCTTTCCCTGTAAAATGCCGAAATGACATCTCGCGGTGGACGTCGTTGTGATCGATCTACTGTCTGCGATCGTCGATGAATTCCAACATAAGATCTCCTTAGACCATCGTCTATCTGTTCTTCTGCTGACGTTTCGAAAGAAATGTCTTCTATTATTCCCTTAATGTCGTCTGCCAAAAGTTGAAGTTCCAGTGGATTTCGCTTTATAGGCGTGCGTCTATGTCTTGTTGATCTTTGGTTTCTCTTACTGTTAGGAGAGCTGATTCGTAAAGTTTGAGGTCGTGGAGGTTTTTGATCCATGGTTCAAAACAAAGTATTTGTCATAGTAATTAGCACTGTTATCACAAAAAATAACGGTCGACCATAACAAATTCCATCACTTTAGCATAACAGTACGTCAATATTTTAAATGAATAACCAAGTCTGATTCCAAAGACGTTATCGTTTGTATAAATACACATAGCTTTTATCATGTCGCTTCCTGTGGTTACAGAAATGATATTTTTGCTATAGACTATATTTTATAAGTCGACTACATCATAAGACACGTGCCATCAAGGTTGGAATAAAAAAATAAGATTTGAAAATTGATACAAAATAAACGGAACTCCATGTTGATGCTGAGATAAGATCAATTGCTATCTAACTTTACTACGGGCTAATAGGTATAAACCTTTCCGTATATTTTTTATCAAGTATCAACAGAATCGCGGCTGCAAAATATGATTATGGAAACTCTCGTAATTTCGAATAAATTATTTATTACTGACAGTTGTTGCAAAATTTTGATAACACACAGATACTAAAGTGTATCTTCAATTTATGCTGCAAAGGTCAGAACAAAAACATGAGAGAAAAAAATGATTGCCAAAAATCTTTAATAAGAGATTTTAATATCACCATACCACAGTACAACAGTTTATTTTGATATAATGTTGCACCTTTTCATCACAAATAGAAATCTTCCCTGAATTTTAGATTGATGATTTGATTTGATTTTTGGTGTTTAACGCCACTTTCAACAATATTTCAGCTATATCATGGCGACCAGTTTTAGTGGTGGAGGAAGCCGGAGTACCCGGAGAGAACCACCGACCATGGGCAAGCAACTGGTAAACTTTATCACTTGCGGTTGCGAGTCGAGTGCACCCTTTTTTGTAATTTACAAAGCCGGGCGCGAACCCACGCCGTATTGGTGATAGGCTTGTATGAGTTGTTAGATCCAGCGACCTAACTCATTGAGCCACCCGGGCCCCTTGAATTTTAGACAATGAGTCATTCTAACAATAACGACCCACACAACCCATCACAATCAATACAATCTTTCTCCAATATTGTGTTATGCGAGTAACATGGGTTATTACAGTTTCAGGTTTTTATTTCTAAACCTAATATGTTGTGTTTAGTTCCACACCATATGTTGAAAGCGAGGGAAACGACCATAACGTATTGATGTGTCTCATTCACTGCCACTTGACTAAATTTATGAAAGTCATCACCTTCAGGGAGACCTATGGTTTTGTCCCTTTCGTCTGACGGTCATCAGTTCCAACTTCTTGTGTGATCAACTGCTCTTACACTGCAAATCGAAATATTTTGAAACTTGCATTTTACTACCACACGGAGACGAGAACGGCAGATAAATCCAACTAACGGAGATGAGAACGGCAGATAAATCCAACTATGTAGAAAGAGTTGTTGCTCTTTGTCATGCTTACTGATTATTTAAAGAAACACAAAAGCTTGTCAGCACAACTATTTCTACATTGTTATTGTAATCTTATTTTGGAACATTGCATGCTTTCCTGCTACTATTTAGATACCCACGTCATTGCAACAAATTGATTGGGAGTATCATTTTAAAGAGGCGACGTCATTTAACGGTTACTGATTACCCTTTTGGTATCTTCATACTGTGCTTACGACTTTTAAAAACTATGACTCAAAATCCAGCATGTACATCTTCTACATTTTAAATAGGATATGTGTACATGCCTTGTTTGTTTTCGTGCCATATGTGTACATGCCTTGTTTGTTTTCTTGCCATATGTGTACATGCCTAGTTTGTTTTCCTGCCATATGTGTACCTGCCTTGTTTGTTTTCCTGCCATATGTGTACCTGCCTTGTTTGTTTTCTTGCCATATGTGTACATGCCTTGTTTGTTTTCTTGCCATATGTAAAATGTCAGTTTGATTTGGCTATTTATGTACGATTTAGAAGATTTCTTTCAGTGTGGTATATCTTTGTTTGTTTTTCGTTTTATTCAGACAAACAAAAGATTGGAAGAAATAATTTCTCCCTTGGTTTAAATGTTATCTAAAAACATTACATAGTTGCTAACTTCCATATGAAGATATGAATATCGATATCAGTTTTTTATCGGAACATTTTTCAAAGATTATTGCCTGTTATAACAAACACTTCTTATTGTAATTTCTCTTAACTTACATGGTCTGCATGCTTGTTATCATATTGAGATGCTAACTTTGTCTGAATAGAACATTTTGGAAAGAGGTATCTAAACTTTGAACTTATTTGAATAATACAATAAAAACACACATATGTATGAAATGTACGAAAAGGTTGAAGATACAAAGAGAGGTAATAAATAGCCACAAATCGAAGGACTGACTATACAATGGTCCACAAAACTTTACACGGAAATTTAAGGAAAAAAGAAAGTTTTGAAGAACCAAATGGGTAATCAGAAGCCGTAAATCGATGAAGGACAGACAATACAATAGGCAAAAGGACAAACAATGACCTACAAAACACTACAGGGAAGAATAAAGATTGCGCAACACGAATCGCACTAGAAACAGGGTGTGAATTCAAGTGCTCTAGAAAGGTAGGAAGTCCTTTCTCCACTAGTGGCATCCGTCGTGTTGCCCTTGTTACAAACCCGATGATAAGTCATGAATGAGGAAGTAACCGGAACGTGATTACGACAAACGGGCTATATCCGTGGTCATTGGTGACATATATATTCCTTAGAGGTTAACCAAGTTATACAACTTTCGAAATGATAACTTTAACTTAACCACTATGGTTCAGTAGCTTCCTTGCTATTAGCAACCCTCTATTAAGGGAATCACAAACTCTGAAATATCGTATCAACAGAGATATGCATATTCCATATGCAGGTGCTGTTGGAATGTTGCTACACATAAATGTTAAATTCACAATAGGAAAATTAAAATAATTCCTTTTGTCGTTGGGTTTCGTTCTTAATTTTAAATATCTTGAAACTGCTAAACAACGAATTGGTCTAACAAATTCAATGACAAAAATCTACATATTAGTTTTATAACTTCCAATCGATTAAATGAGGATTTCAAGCCATTGTCCCATATATGTCCTCATGCACAATGCATGTTTGCAATAACACACCGTATTACCGACTCGAATCATTTTTGTTGAAACCCGCCTGATACGATAAAAACCCGCACGGGTCAAAAGCCACTTACAAGTTAAGAAGCGTTTTTTTCGTTATAATATTACCCTTTTTGAATGAAACAAATGTTGTATTTGCAGATAAAAGGTAGTATTTCACGTATATTATAGAAATCGATCCCTGCTTTCACTTTACATTGTTTTAAAGTTCGTTATTTGACGAAAAAATGCCTTTGTGATTTTTTCCAGCATTTTATATCTTTCTGAAGCTGTATTTTTATGGAACGAGGGTACGAATTAAAAGATCAAATATCTAACTATGATATGTAACATACTTTTAGTGATATGTGAAATAATTTTCATTTGAAAATGCTCAATTTTGAGGTACCTGTCTCAGACAATGATACATCACAACCCGTCATACACAAATGTAATGACACGTCCTTTCTCAACGGAAGATACGATCATTGTCCGTCTTTCTTGAAACGAAAAGTAAGAAAACTCAAGAAGCCAGCTGTCGGCATATTGTTTGGGACACATATATATTATTTTCTTAAATGGTATTCCTTCGAATGAAAATTGTAATATAAGTTTTGTAACTGGTTATGAACTTGGGTCGGGTTTTTAGCCTAATAACATTCCACTATAAAACATCTCTGAGGCATTGTCTGTGCCTCTAAGGAACCAAGTCGTTGTTTAAACGAAACTGAGCAATCATGATAAAATACATGCTTATCCATCTATAACATTTTGCTTTAGTTTTGAGGTAAGCAATACTAATGCTGATTTGTCTGGGGGGAAAATACGCATGCTTACTGAGAATGGCCGTAGCTATCCATATTTACTTCAGTTAGTATATTTCTATATAATTGAGATTATACTCAGTAGTGATACAGCATATTTGTTACTATTGCACATGATCTCTTTCAAAGTGCAATCCAGGAAATTCAAAGAAACGATATCACACATATTGAAAAAAATGTAATCCTTGTATTGCATATCTTAGTTTGTACTAAGTGGATAGTATATTTGGACTTATGAATGAAACATTGGATATCTGCAAGGACCACCAAGGGACGGTGCATATGGATATG
This sequence comes from Gigantidas platifrons, assembly GCA_002080005.1. Taxonomy (NCBI): domain Eukaryota; kingdom Metazoa; phylum Mollusca; class Bivalvia; order Mytilida; family Modiolidae; genus Gigantidas; species Gigantidas platifrons. The sequence goes on from MJUT01061983.1 coordinate 1,252,359, forward strand.
TTCCATTGAACATTCCACCTCGTGCCCCCAGCAGAACTCCAAGGTTAAATAATATACACATTATAGAGATATATTGCTACTCAACCACAGACACCAAGGGACAGTGCTTCTGGAGATGTCCAGCATATATAGCTGTGACATACCACCTCGTGTCTGATGCAGAGAAGCAAGACATCAAGGGAAAAAATAATATAATAAAATAAAAATCTATCTGCAGTGTTTTTACAATTACAAATCCATTCTAATTTCTTTATATCATGAAAGTTCCTTATCAATTTCAAATATTTTTCACAACCGAAGCTAACTTTCACTTTTGTATATGTTTGAAGTTTCCCATCAGAGCAGTTATTCATCTTTTCTTTCCACAGAGCCAACAAATGTTTCCGGAGACTTCTGACCACATATTCTTTTGATAATTTTAATTTAGACTTTATGTTAAAAAAACCCAGGAATTATTTGGAATACTTTCTGAAGTTTGTGTGGCATTGTTTATTGCAAAACGTCGTATTGTTACATCACATTACAATTCAGCCTTAGATACTCTTATTAATAGCATTAGAATTATGGGTTTTTATCGTATCATCTGTAGATAAAAGACTGTACTTTATCGTATCCATCGACGGTTTGTGATGTATCATCGTCTGAGACAGGTACCTCAAAATTATGCGTTTTCAAATGAAAATTATTTCACATATCACGATAAGTATGTTACATATCATAGTTAGATATTTGATCTTTTAATTCGTACCCTCGTTCCATAAAAATACAGCTTCAAACAGATATAAAATGCTGGGAAAAATCAGAAAGGCATTGTTTCGTCAAATAACGAACTTTAAAACAATGTAAAGTGAAAGCAGGGATCGATTTCTATAATATACGTGAAATACTACCTATTATCTGCAAATACAACATTTGTTTCATTCAAAAAGGGTAATATTATAACGAAAAAACGCTTCTTAACTTGCAAGTGGCTTTTGACCCGGACGGGTTTTTATCGTATCCGGCGGGTTTCAACAAAAATGATTCGAGTCGGTAATACGGTGTGAATAAATAGTGGTGTTTTCTCAAAACAACTTCCGTGCAATCAAAACAAAATATACAATGGTTTTATTCTATACATATCACGATTTTACGATTAAAATGAGAAAAAAACATTTAATATAAAATGATCAAAATCGTCAGTATCTACAACAAAATATAATAATAATTATCATTTGAATTGTCAGAAATAAACGATCAAGCAAAGACTTTCCTTTTGTGTAATCTTGGATGTTGTTTCCGAATAAGTTCCATTTCGTCGAGGAGTTGCCTTTCCCTTTCTCTCAGTTTTCTAGTTTCGTCATCGCCGACGTTCTTTGCTGACCTCAGTTGACCCAGTTGACCTTTAACCCTGTCCAGTTCTTTTTTAAGTCGATCTACGTCCGCTTGTAATGTGCTTTCTAATTCCAACCTCTTTTTCTCCTCCTCAGACAAACGATCTCTTTCGTGCTTCAAGTCGTCATTTGTCTTTCTGAGTTTCATTTTTAAATTTCCAATTTCTGCTTCCATTTTTTTAATTTCCTTCTCTTTAGTTTCGACAGAATCCGGCCTACTCTTTACAACTCGTTCCTTGTCAAGCTTCGCTTGCAGGATTTTCTTCTCCAGACGTAGTTGTTTAAGTTCCCGCTCTTTTTTGTTGAGTTCTTCATTGAGTTCTCTAACCTTGGTCATTTTGTTCTCAAATGCTTGTTCGGCTGCTTTGACTGCCATTTTCTCAAATTCTGGCTTCAGCTGTTCTATGGCCATCTTGACCATTTGCTTCGTAAAAGTACCAACAATTCTGCAAATTTAAAAATGCAGTATATGTTGACATGTCAGAAAGCCATTGTAACAGTCAAAAGTAAAACCCAGAAGTTGCAAACTTCACTGGCCCGAAATGAACTTTCTTCGATTCGACTATGTCAATTACTAGTAATTCTTCAATATTTCTTGCATGAATAAGACAGACGTGTGATTAGTGAAAACGAATACGATATCGATAGTAAATACACAGGTTAAGTTAGATACGATATCCCGCCACGATATTACTGAAATATTGTTGAAAGTGGCGTTAAACACCATAAAACAAACAAACAACATAGATACGATATCGATAGTAAATATACCGTAAGTTAGTGTTTGCAATTCTGTTACAATTTTGTACCAACAGTAATAATAGAAAGAATGTCGAAACAGTGATGACCAACAATTCGACCAATGTTAACAAAACGAACGACTATATCTCACATCAAATCATTGATCACAATAATAAAAAAAAAGCCACGACATATGCTGATGGAATTCCAGGCCCTGTATTTGTAGATGTACAAACGTGCTGCAGCAATACATATATAAACAAGCGATGAAAAACCTGCCTATTCGTTTCCTCTCAAAACGACCACACAGTATCACAAAAAAATGAAAGACAACATAAACATGGAGACTATCAATTATACCAGTCTTAATACTGTGAGATTTAGGCTCTACAGTATATCATTTTTTCAAATGTAAATTGTAATGTTTCTAAAAATAAGTTTTCATCTGTACTTTCCCTATTATGATCATACCCGATACTCCTGCGAAATTCCTGGAATTCTTTTCCTTCTTCTTCAGACATGAACTCCAGTGCATTAGTTACGTGATCTGAAACATAGCGCTATATGTCAAGACATTATTATTATATTATTAATATAACAGGCAATACGAAATCAAGCTACAATTATGAGAAAGACATTATTATTATATTATTAATATAACAGGCAATACGAAATCAAGCTACAATATTATGAGAAAGACATTACAAAAAGTGACGTGTCCTTTATATTGCTAACACTAAAGATGTTCAATCTGCTGCAAGGTAAAAGGAAGAAAGGGTTAGGGGTTATGGTGTTTAACGCAACTTTCACCAATATTTCAGTTATATCTTGACGATCACTTTTATTGGTGGAAGAAATCAGAGAAAACCACCGACCTGCCGCAATTCAATGACAAACTTTATCACATAATTTTGTATCGGGTACACCTCGCCTGGGCTAGGTTCGAATTCACAACGCTAGTGGTGATATGCACTGATTGCATAAGTAGTCATTAATCCAATACTATACGATCACGACCATGAAGGCCCCCGTAAAAAGAAAAGACAAACATTTCTGAGTAAGAGAGAAAATTTAGTCGGTCACAACAGTGTGTGCAATACAGTCAAAACCCAGCATAGAGATAACATTGCAGTGACAAAAACATAGACATAAACAGTTTACCCCAACAAATTCGCAATTACAATCAATCGCACGGGAAAATAGTTCCATTCAACCAGACCGTTGCATGTTATTTAATCAAATGTCACATTCATGTAAATAGTTTCACATACACATTAATCTCTGACCCTGAAATGTACACGGTTCATCAATAACTGACTATAATATAACAGTACCCCATACTGACGACCAATAGCCATTCTTGACAACTATGTAACTATCAAATGGATTAGACCATCGATAAAATAAACAGAGTTCGTGCACAAAATTTAAGATGAAACAGATGAACCTATTAACCAAAACCTGTCATATTTCGTATTATAATAATGATGTGTACACATATCTATCTGTCAAATCCAAGTTAAATCCATGAAATCATATTCTCTTTACCCCGTCGACATATTGAATGTAGATACAGTCGAACTTCGATAGATCGAACTCGGATGACTCTAATACCACGGATCGCTCGAACTTTTTTTTTTCTCAGTCCCGTCAATTTTGCCGTTAATTCCTTGTCAAACCGGAAAACGTCACGGATACCCAATGAAAAACAACCAATACTCCCAACACACATATATATTAATCAATCAGAACACCACAACACTTGTTACAAGCTGCTATATTCATAATTGGCTGAAGACTTAAACTACACGTGCCAAATATTGGATATCGTGTTTCAAATGCTTAAAATGCTTTATTGTAGACTTGTTCTGGTTATGATTATAGCTGAAATGCTGCTCACATGACGCTAAACAACAACCAGTCTATAAATAACATAGTATTGCAGTTTTTGTACCCATTTATGAGAGTGAGGTCATGTATATATGTGTCAGTTGAGGGTATCGACTTTTTGATTGGGTATCAGTGACGTTTCCTAGTGTTCGACCCACAGAACTGCCTAATGCGTTCCCAGGTGGGGAATAGCGATGTCGATAAGGGCTGTCGGTTTATAATACAGAAAACATTAGATACGATAACGTAACCTTCATTCCGCTTGTACTCCATTGAGGGTTACGAATCGATCTCATTCAATGTATGGGAGCAAATTAAAATTTTCGTTCCGTGAATATTTCAACTTTCTTTTTGCATATCTGGTCATATCTTATTATTCCCAACAATTTTTAAGTAATGGTGATACGAAATAAGTGTTACAATCCCTGTTTCTATCTTCAAGACCGTTTTGTATTTGAAAATTGGTATTTGTCCGCCATAACACCTTACGTAGACTCTCGCGATGGGCGGAGCCTATCCATCCATATATGCCAAATATGGAAAACTTACTACGATAAAGTCGATTTTACTATAAAATTGATCCAAATAAGGATATCTCAAAAACGAGGCAAGTGCGCGTGAACTAGCAACTTGTAAACAAAATGTCGGACAGAAAGAAGATTTCATGCATTCAAATTTTCAGATGGATACAAGTCTACCATGGATTGCTGCAGCGATTATTTAACACCTCAAGGTTTACCTAAATATATTTATCTTTCACCCCCGTTAAATTTTTCCAACCACTTACAACGGAATTAGGACAAAAAACCGCCCGGTGTGAATCACTTCGGGCGCTGCTCCCATACGTTGAATGGGGTCGATTCGTAACCCTAAATGGAGCACAAGCGGAATGAGGGTTACGTTATCGTATCTAAGAAAACATGACCCCGAACCATAGTGGGTAACGCGTGTGGAGAGGGCCATGTTCCCAGCACGTTAAAGACCTCTTTGATATTATTTTTTAATACAGTAGGTGCATTGTAGCCACTGTAAAGAAGACTAAATATTTCGTCATGACCCAGCTCTCCATACTTTTCAGTGGCAGTCAGAAGTTGTTGTCCTTGTTGTCTCATTTGTTGTCCTTGTTGTCTCATTTGTTGTCTCATTCCCCTCTCATTTCTGTCGATATGTTTTTTATATTGTTGAACTAGTTCTCGTCCTGATTATGCATGAAATGTTTGTCGCTGGACGTTAAGCAACAAACAAACATCGATTTCCTTCACTATTTCTACGATTTTCCTATTTAATTTTGGAACTGTTCTCTCCGTATTTTTTGTTTGTTTGTTTGTTTGTTTGTTTTTGCTTTGTTTTTCGTTTGCTTCATACATTCACTCTACATATACTTACGGGAGGTACCATTGCTTATGGTCTCGTCATCAGAATTACAGTACGCCATTTCTGTGTAATAAATTAAATATACAAAATAAAATAAAAAGTTTGCTGTTTAAAACAAGATAACGAATTAAGTTATCTCCCCTTACTATCGGTATTGTGACGATCTGAATGAAGGAAACACAATGATAGATTATTCGGGTTACAGAAGTGATGATTGGAAAACAGAAATTTGCTACCTTATTACAAATAAAGACTTAAAAAATACATGCTTTGGTCTTAAAAGCAATAGAAACAGCTGTGTTTAAATCCAAATTCAAATAAATTGATAATCAGATTTAATATATTACAATGAGAAGAATGTCTCCAAATTGCATGGTATTTTTGTATTCAAATAAAATTCAAGAGTGTGTAAATAATCGATTGTCCTATATGGATATACGGAAATAAAGCATAATTTACAAAAGCAAGACTTTTTCGATTAAGTTGTACTTTTTCTTTTGGCCATTGTGCTGTCTGTTTTTCTTCGATGTGCGGATTCTGATTACCCCTTTGGTATCTTGGTATTTTCTAAATACCCACAGTAGATAACTCAGGTTCGGCCTTAGGAGATGCGGGTCCCGATGCTATTCTCTTTAAAAAATGCAACACAAGGCATTCACTTCACCTCATGTCAAAATATGTTCATAGTTTACTGAAAACACTAAATGTGTCCCCCAAAATTATTCCGATGTTTGACAATACCCCAAACCCTACACGTGTCAATTTTATATTTAACATATATGCTTGCAACATGTGTATTTGCAAAACGCATTCTGATTGGTTGCAGCTATTGGTGGCTGCGTCCAGTTAAAACCGTCACCGTGTAACCATGGACATTTGGTTATCGCTGCCAAGAGTAAAGATGATTGGGTGAGGATCGTAACCTTTAACTGGCGAAGATGCAATTCTAAGATTGTTTCATAAAGGAACTTATTATTTTATTAGTGCTACAGTTTCCATATAGAACTTTTAAGCTTCACATGATTGTTGTTTTTATATACATTTTGTATGTTGAAGATGTGCATTGATAAGGATTGAGGCTTTTTCTTAAAGTAACCGTTTTTGAACTTAGTCATTTTTAACAAACATTTGAACAAGAGTTTATAAGATTTCTAGCAGNCATAATTTACAAAAGCAAGACTTTTTCGATTAAGTTGTACTTTTCCTTTTGGCCATTGTGCTGTCTGTTTTTCTTCGATGTGCGGACTCTGATTACCCCTTTGGTATCTTCAAACTCTTCTGTAGACAAATTTTCTAAATACCCACAGTAGATAACTCAGGTTCGGCCTTAGGAGATGCGGGCCCCGATGCTATTCTCTTTAAAAAATGCAACACAAGGCATTCATTTCACCTCATGTCAAAATATGTTCATAGTTTACTGAAAACACTAAATGTGTCCCCCAAAATTATTCCGATTTTTTACAATACCCCAAACCCTACACGTGTCAATTTTATATTTAACATATATGTTTGCAACATGTGTATTTGCAAAACGCATTCTGATTGGTTGCAGCTATTGGTGGCTGCGTCCAGTTAAAACCGTCACCGTGTAACCATGGACATTTGGTTGTCGCTGCCAAGAGTAAAGATGATTGGGTGAGGATCGTAACCTTTAACTGGCGAAGATGCAATTCTAAGATTGTTTCATAAAGGAACTTATTATTTTATTAGTGCTACAGTTTCCATATAGAACTTTTAAGCTTCACATGATTGTTGCTTTTATATACATTTTGTATGTTGAAGATGTGCATTGGTAAGGATTAAGGCTTTTTCTTAAAGTAACCGTTTTTGAAATTAGTAATTTTTCACAAACATTTGAACAAGAGTTTATAAGATTTCTAGCAGCTAGTTACTTTGAAGTTTTCCATGAAGACTTTTTATAGAATTAGATATTCAATTTGTCGGTAAACTAAAATGTGTCATAGTGGGGCATCAAAAGTGTCTTACAGACAGATACAGGTTGTCCCATAATATCTGATACCATTTCAAATATCTGCCATTTTATAATTGGATAGCATATACTCTAGATCTATACACCAAAATAACCAGGGTGGATTGAAGTTTCTCCCAAAATAAAGTACATTAGAAATATATAGTTAAACTTCAAACTGATATCTATAGTAAAGTATTATATAATCATTTTACATTTACGAGAATGCTGTAGTGTGAGCTAGCACGATTCTAATTTGAAATAGATTAAAAGATTTACTATATAATATATATTTAATAAATTGAAATTAAATGTTTTATTTAGGCGTTCTAGGTATTTGAAGTACAAATACAAATCATTCATTCACTGTTAATAAAAACAAACATATTGTGTCAGTACATGTATTTGTTTTTAATAATCAAAGTATATCTGTGTCGTTAATTTATAATCAATTTAATTGATTATAAATTAACGACACAGATATACTTTGACAAACTAAATGTTCTGTGCATGTTAGATATTTTCATCAGTTCATAAAAAAATGTTATGGTGGCATATCCAAATATGTAGTTTTTCCTTTGTTAGAGCAAGGATTTATATAGTACTATATAAATCCTTGGTTAGAGCAGTTGTATATAATTTAACAGTTGCTTTTGATAATTGTAAATAAGCATTGATTCCCTGTCTCAATGTTTTTATACTGATTATAAAGATATTAACGACTGTGAAATAAGACGAGAGAGTTCTGAAAGTACAGCATCAACTCTTAAATGCCCATCGCCGCGGCGGCTGATAATTAGAGGAAACAGGAAACTGAATATGGCACCTTTTAGGCAAATTATTTCCCTTTTAAAACATAAACGGAAAATTAATCCGTTTTCAATCAAACGGAGAAAGAGATTAAATTTCTATATATATATATACATGTATATGGAAAAAAATAACGACGCCATCTCTGAAGTTGGAATGACCATTCTGTTAGGTACAATAACAAATAATTTAACGGTATGTACGTTTGTGGATAAGAAATTTTCTCTTGCAGTTCAAATTCAAAACAAATCCAATTCTAGAAACTTACTTTGCTTTCGCCGAAACATCCTGGTCATATACTGATCATATTAATTCGAAAATTTTTGAGAAAGTTCGGTGTTTTATTAAACAGACAAAAANATTTTGTACTTCAAGTCAGCAACTTTAGAATTTTGTTATATTTTGTTTTCCTCTGATTTTTCCTCCTTTTTTCCTCGTTTGTATTAATTCATGACTCTTTTGTTTACCTCTTATTTCTAATACTATGTTGTATATGTTTTGCTGTCATTATATATTATGTGTATTATTTATGTAAGGAGAGGACTTAATATAAGTTGCAATAACTTGTGTCCAATCCTATTGCCAAATTTATCGCAATAAAATATTATTACATTATATCCTGGTGTATACCTTATTGCATATAACTGTCCCAGAACATTATATTTCTTACAAGTTAATCGCTATACTACATATATATGTAACACTATAAACATTAGTATTAACATGGTATCAAACTCTATGTCGACTAAACACCTTAATATCTAAAATCAACACGAAATAGACTTGCTTAGGTGCAATAAAATTTATATATGTTAGCTTGACATTATCTCAACGATTCTTAAGGAGAAATTTGTAAATTATGATTGACTTCATATAAGTACATGTTTTTTATTGCACTGAATCAACATAGAAAATCAGACAGAGAAAAAAATCAAGAAATTGGTAGATATAATTCTTCCAATTTTAGTTTGAATTTAATTTCTTACCCTGTACCATATTTTTTTTTAAATAATGGAAGATCACGGAACGTACGTGATAAAAAAATAATAATAATATTTTCGCAAACGTAGAAAAATATAACTGCTAAGCTTACCTTAAACACGAAGTACTCTTATTTCTTTCTCTAAACATGCATGTATAATGAATTATATTAGCATTGATATGGTTTATCGTCCAATATTTGTTTAATTTACTATTGATTCCAACGTTTGAACAGTTATCAAAAAGTCATTTTAAATCTAGAAAGAAAGTGATAAATGCTTCTGAAATACCATATTCGTTTTCCATGCCAAATACGTTATCTCGATTTTGACCGAGTTCGTTAGTCAACAACAACATGCCTACAGGATTTACGTCAGGTTAATATTTGTAGCAGGGGGTACCTATACATGTCTTCTTAATTTAACTCGAAATTAAAATAAATTTATGCAAATTCAATTTTTTTATGTTATTACTTGTTTAAACAATGTGTGTGTAATTTTCTCTCCCAATGTGCAATTTTCTCTTATAAGCGATATCAGGATACTTTATGCAATAAAGTTTATTTGTCAGTGGCTCGCTATAGGTCGGTGGTCTTCCCTGCTTATTCTTATTTTAATTAGATTTGTTTCAAGAAGAATCGATTAAATTAGAAAATTAATATATACATTTTAAATGTAACTTAAACAATAATAACATCAAGATATGAAGATCACGCAAATTGAATTACAATACTTATAATAAAAACGTAGATATCTAATTTAGTGTACACGACGAAGCACTGACTACTGGGCAGATGATACCCTCGGAGACTAATAGTTCACCACCAGAGGTGTCGACCCAGTGATAGTAATAAAAACGTAGATATCTAATTTAGTGTGCACGACGAAGCACTGACTACTGGGCAGATGATACCCTCGGAGACTAATAGTTCACCACCAGAGGTGTCAACCCAGTCATAGTAATAAAAACGTAGATATCTAATTTAGTGTGCACGACGAAGCACTGACTACTGGGCAGATGATACCCTCGGAGACTAATAGTTCACCAGCAGAGGTGTCAACCCAGTGATAGTAAAAACGTAGATTTTTTGTGTGCACGACACGTTTCTATAATAAACTTCATCAGGTATGCTCAGTGTCAATAGATTGGACAGCTAAATAATTTAAAAGTTCAAGTTTACAAAATAAGATTTGTCCCTTCCTATGACAAGGTATTTGTATCTACATTGGTCATTCTTTTAAAAGAAAACCATTCTTAATACTGTTTAAAAAATTAAACTTGATTATAATGGCTTCTTCAGATAAGGAGGAAACGCCATAAATAAATTTTTAGCATTTCAGAAAATGTGAAAATTATAATGCATGAAAATGATATAGTAATAAATTCTGTAATCATACAGTTGCCAATTGTATTTGCCTAGAGTTTGTTGAAGAAACACCCATTCTTGTTTATCATAGCCATCGATCCCATTTCGCATAGGTAACCTATAGCTTATTATATAGATAGGTGTGAATTATGGGGATTTATCCGTGAAATAAATTCCGGTATTTCACATGTGAAATATCATTTTTTTTCCCGCCGGAACTACTTTTGCAAAACTACAAGTGTGGTGGTTACGTCCCTTGTTGTGCAACGGCGAATACACATGTATACGACATTCTCTATCCAGAGTTTTCATTCCTACTACGCTACACAGCGTAGCGGGAACGACAACTCTGGATAGAGAATGATGTATACGATTGTAAGCTGAAAAAATTCCGCGAAATGTTATTGATGACTTTAGCACATAACCAAGATGACGTCATTGACGTCATATGAAGACTTGCAGTTTGAAGCGTAAAGATTAGACGCTATTTCGCTTCGTATACGCTTTAATTCAATTGTGATTTAATTAGAACTAAAATAAGCTTTCAAGGTAAGCATTTTAATTATTTTTGTACATTGTTGTAAATATGAAAAATAGGATTTCACATTTTCAAGATAGCAGATCTACTGGTCGGGGAGTAGTTCTCGCCAAGAAGCAATTCTCGCCAACTGTCTCATTTAGC
>MJUT01061983.1:1263689-1282925 GCA_002080005.1 Gigantidas platifrons
CATTCTGTCATAACATCAACAGGGGGTCACGTGTGTTGGTACTCTTAAAATAGAAAAACACATGGTATGATCATCGGAGAATCTAGTGACACCATATTTCCAATATATCTCTACAAATCTTTAAGATCTTTCTAAAAAGTGTCACACTTTGCCTTATTACTCATCCCTACAATCCAAAATACTCACGGTTGCAGAATAAAAATAGATTCCATGTGGATGCAAATGGCCGCCTGCGCATGCACTGTTTACGTCATCAATTACCTTCACCGCTAATTTATACATGGATCCTATATTATCACATTGGGCATAAAACATGGACAAAATATTAAAATTAATTCTAGAAAAACTGGAATTATTACTTTTCACCAATAAAATGAAAATTATCAGGTAAACCACTGTTGAAAAGGATGTATTTTACGGAATGGCGGAGCGGCGTGGGAATGGCATGAGAGCCTTTAAAACAGCGATGAATAATTATAAGAGTTTTCTACAAACTAACGCAAAAACCTGTTAACTTTTTAAGAAAGGATTTTAATTTTCTAAAATGTGTTTTTTCTTTCCTTTTGATGCTTTAGCTTCACAAAAACAATATTTCTGAAAGTTGGCGAGAATTGCTTCTGTTGCGGCCATTTTCTGTTAAAAAACGCAACAACGTAATAATGGACCCCCGATCAGCGTGCGCTCTCCTTTATGAAAATCCATTTCGTAGGTAAATCATTATGGTTCATGCAAAATAATAATGGGGTGAAACAAAGGTTTCTCGACTGTTTCTTAAAAATATTGGATAAAAAACGTAAAAAATGGCGAGAACTACTCCCCGACCAGTATCCTTCCAACTGAACCCTGTAGTATCATTGCTGGTAGATTCACACGCGTGCAATCAAATATACAAATAAAAAAAATAATATATTAGAAATTTTGAAAAGTCTATATAATAAACAGTATAACTAAATCATACATTTTGAATATCAAAACAAGTTCCGCCCACTCGTTTGATCCTTATGCGTACTTCGGTCACTCGTGGTCTTATTTTGATATTCAAAATCTACGATTAGTTATACTATATGTATTCGATTCGCATGTTAGATGCAAATTTAATTCGACTTTAAATGTACGTGTGAACGCAGCATAAGACTAAACGGTTTGGCTATCTTGTTTCTATGACCTTTGGCTTTCTAACTTCCAAAGACTTATAAATCATTTGGTTTTCCAAACATTTGACTTTTGAACATGCCCGATGAAGGTTATTTCAGAAACTTGTAGTTGTGCACTAAATTAGATAACTACATTTCATATACAAAAATGTATACATGTATATCTCTTAATATTAACAGGTAAGATTTGGGTAATTAATATCCTGCCAATGACGTCATAAGACCTAATGAATAGCCATCTGTAATTTTTTTTTATATGTAGACAATATCTATACGTATATTGTCCACAAATATAAAACTTTTATATTTTAATACAGTGAATTTGGTCGCGGGTAGTGTAGGAAAGGAAGATGGTGGCTAAATGAATGTTTTATTATTGTGCAAGGTGTATTGGTGCTGCAAATTTGGCCTTTTCGGGGCTTCAACGACCACTCCCAAAAATCGAATATTTATTAGGAGCTCTTATAAGTGTTTTTTTACGTGCAAATATCGATATGGATGACATTTTCCCGAAACCGAGTCCTGTTCTAAGAATGCAGCAGACCAGCGGACGCCACCTTCGAGGAAGTGTACCCACAGAGGAGAAACTAGGTCATATGTCGATATTTCGTATCCTTCGTGGTAGTGAATTATTGGATATCGAAACATCATATAATGTGAACATACATATACAAGGACTTATGAATATAGGCTGTCTCTGAAATGTTTCTTAATGTTCATGTAAGGGCCGTCGTGACCGTGATCGTATGGGAGTTGGATTTACAACTACCGATGCAATCAGTGCATATCACTACTAAAGTTGTAAATTCGAATCCAGTCCAAACGAGGTGTGCTCGATACAACATTATGTGATAAAGTTTGTCAGTGTCTTGAGGCAGGTCTGTGGTTTTTTTTCTTCGCCGGGGTACTCCGGTTTCCTCCACAAAAACACTTTGTACTACCTGCAAAACATGACAGAAAAGCGAGTCTTTTGTGAGCTTAAATTCTTCCCTGTTTCGTAGCAGGGAATTATAAAACAAGTTTTATAATTCCCTGTTCGTAGCGCCGGAGTGTAAATTAATTATATATTTTTCCGACATTGTACGTATATATTGTATATATCCTTGGCCATGAATCAGTGTCATAGCTCGTTCAGTAACATGGAAATCATTTGAAGAATTCAAAGACAAGTACGGTGGAGCATATTGTTGATCGATGGCATTCACAAGTAGATGAACTGAAAAGAATAGTCACTCTGGGGCATAATGTCAAAGCTTTTTTCTCCAAATTCATTTTTGGTGTTTGAATATTTTTTCATTTGATTGATTACGATATTCTCGTAGAGTTGAAGGAATGGAAAGGAAGAGGGCGTTAATCAAATTTGCTAATGGGGACAAATGGTCAATTATTTCTCCTAACTGATAACACAGATGGCACTGCTGTAGATCAGGTTCAACAACAGCATCTCTTTATCTCTAAGTTACATAGATTAACGTTGGGTTAATATTTGTTTACAAGTAATTATCAGTATTTTTGTTAATAATTAAAATTCTTTCTACATATTGTTGTGCATGTGATTTGCTCATAAGAGGTGGAAACTTGTTTCCTAATGATGATCAAATAAAAAAGAATTATTAAATGAAATTAAAAAGAAGTTAAGTGAGTAAAAACATAAAGAATAGACACCATACAAAAGCAGTATTGTTTGCTATGAAATGCCTAGAAAATGATTATAAACCAGTGACAAGTTTTGGTAAGTGTAAATTCCTAAATTAAACAATGCTATTAAATTTATATTTATTATATAAATATAATAAAAAGAAATATTTTAAATGAAAATATAAAGACAACTTCACATAATAAATATTTTATTTATTGCAAAATATCATTTCTTAGAGTTTAATATTGGTTCATAATTAATAACTATGGACTTTATAATTATAGTGTTTATATTTATTATTTAATATTACATGCTGAGATGGCAATCTTTACAGTGTTCACTTAGCATGTTTATTTGTAAGATTGATGCATGCCATCATTAAGTTTATCATCAGAAGATATTAATGAATAGAAATACTTTTTTCCATTGTAACTTTTTTGTATTTTATTTATTGCTGGTACCAATGTTTATAGGAAACAGCTAAAAATAGGGTAAGGGGGTGTTTCAAATGGGGTCTGTTGTTAAAGAAAATTCCCATCTAATGCATCTGAAGGAGGTGACAGACTTCTGTGTATATATGATGTAGGGGGAAAGGGACGTGGTTAGAGTGAAAATTAGTCTTACTTAAATGCAAAAAAAAAAAAAAAAAAAAAAAATGTGTTGTGTTGTTCCACAATATTAGGAATTTGGATGTCAAACTCCAACTTGGCCATCCCTTGCCATTGAAAACTTTAGACATGACAATGTTCAGTATTAATTCATACTGGGTAGGCAAAATACAACAACATCAAATTTGTATTGGCCTCCCTAGGTGGTGGAGCATATAACTTAAACTATGTATACAGCAAAGTGTGGACCAGCTAAATATTGAAAATTGATATCCTGGATAAATGTTATGTCTAGACAATGGAGTTAGCTTTGTGTCCACATAGTGATTTAGTATGTTATAGTCGACCTGTTTGAAATAAAATTTCACCAACCCCAATTATTGTAGATTGACACAAAAATACCATTCCAAAAACCAAAACATCAGGTTGCACAATGATCTACTTGTTCTACATATAAAACAGAAACAGAGTAAAAGTATTGTTTGGGTGTTCAACTGGTGGACTTGTGTCATATCTGTTTCTTGCATATATGGAGGATCAGATGTCACAATTGATGGTCCAACATTTTGTAAAGAAAAGAAATAGGATGTCTGGAAAAACAGTTCAATTAAGAGACAGAAAAATATCCAGTAAACTTGTTCATATTGAACAGGTGCCAGGTTTAACAAAATGATTCAAAATTCTCACCCTTGCTTAAAACAGAACAGAAGCAAAGCTTGTCAGTGATATCAGTTTTGTAGTTGTGCAATTAAAAAAAATGCATTAATCCACCATTTAAACTAAATTATTTCATTAATGGAAAGTAAATTATTATATATGTCTGAGTACACTAATAAACAGGGTAAATATACATGTATAACTATCATATATAAATTTATTTAGGTCTGTATATACATGTTCAATGTTCATAACAATAAAGTCAGTTTTGGAATATAACTTTATTTAAAGTTTCATATCACCCAGAATAATTTGTAATATCCATAATAACTAAACTTATTTAAAACTGTCTTTTTAAAATTGATTTATCATAAAATGCAGTTAAACTAATGTACTAATAATTTCAGAAATAAACTCTTCATTTCTATCAACTGTTATTATTTTGTTAAACTTTAATGTGTACAGATACAGGTGCATGCACTCCTTAATTTCAATTCCTTTTTTCAGTTCAGGTATACACAACTTCCATAATTTGACATTTTTTGTATCATTAATAATACTATAAAGTAGATAAATAAAAAATTAAAGAAAGGAATTTATTGATAAATAACACAAACACATAGCAGTGAATGCATGCTGGCTTATCCTAATAACAGATGCTGAACCTGATCTACCATAGCGCCATCTGTAATCAAGTGTGGATAATCTTCACCAATGTTCCCCATTCTATCGAAATAAATTTAAAAATCCCGCCTACACAACTTAAAGTTTACAAATGAAATATGTCCTTTATTCAATCCCAAACCGGAAGTAAACAATGTGATGGCAGACTACGGAGAGCCTATTTTTCAGTCAACTTTACACATCCAAAAAATAGCTCACCAAGTTGCTTTAACTTCTAGTCATCTTATATGGGAACAGGCATCTAAGGGTGGGCCCCTTGACAGTCCATCAGCAGAACCACTTTTCTGTACGTAGTGCTTAACGACCTACGTCTTTGTTAGCAATCTGTCAGTTTATCTTTCATTAGTTTCATCAAAACAAAGAACGAAACATGTCATATACTTGTGTGTTGTTGACATTCTGTCATTAGAACTAATAAATACGTCGTGTTCTTTTAAATACAGAACAGCATATGTGTAGTTTTATTAAATCAGTATTTCCTTGTTTTTTAAGATATTTCTTCCTGTTGTGTGTTCATGTATCGTGTCATGACATCTGCTCGGTCATGCAATAAAGTCGGTCACTTGTTTTTATTTATCATTCTCGCACAGCACGAGGCCAATGGCAATGACATCATTCTGTATATTTATAACGTATATAAGATGCCGAAGCAGGTTTTTAAAACTTGAAGATTATAAAATGCGATCAAAACAGGTAAGATTGAATTGACCAAATTTCATACAAGTAAAAAAAACTCCTTTTTACTAATGTCCTTTCTACCTGGTCATTCTGCCTGTGAAATATATTTTAAGCGATGGTATTCCCCGAACATTTTTAACTTTCCGGTTTGTTGACATAATTGTCACAGTTCATGACCGTTTCTGGAATGTAGGCTAAGCAAATTGTATTTTAAAATACTTTGAAAATATGATGATTGATCTTTCAGATTCCACCATTTTTGTGAGTGTTCATTGTAAGTGAGTGATAATAAATGTGATTAAAATAAATTGAAATCAGTCATTAATTGTTTTCCAAAAATACGGCAGAATGTAGTCAGTCTAATAGATTGTACTGACAAGCAAAAACACCAAATTCATTGGATTAAATACAAATGTACTTTATTATATATGCCATTTATGGGTAGGCAAGTTTAATATTTGCATCAAATAATTAATTTTTAATACTTCAATATCAAACTATTTAAAAGAAAACATCTTTCGACATTTTTCAGACAAAACAATTACACTGAAAAAGCTAAAATACTGTACTTTCTAAATATGGTTTACTTTTTAAGTTTGGTTAGCCTAAGACAAAACCATGTGCTTTATTGACCTTTGACCGGCCTTATGTGACGTAATAGGACGCCATTTGAGAAAACCGTAGACAACAAATATGGGTCAGTGTGTTTTTATTATCGATCTTTTTTCCATGGAACTTTACACATGTGAGCAAGAATAGACGAGGAACATAATTAAAAAGAAAAAAATGTTTACTTTTCAAACATGAAAAAAATAATCAAACATTATCCAATGACTGACCGGCTTATTGTCATACGGGGATATACGATACATGTTCATAGGATTGGTACCGGGTCGTTTCGCCCCGATTACCTGTTCGCCCTGGGTTGATTCGCCCCACTTAATTGCTATTATATTATAATAGATGAAGTCTTTTTCGACAATAACAAAAAAAAAAAAAAAAAAACCAAGCAGGGACACTAACATTTCACCCTTGTGATAAACATTGCACTTGCAACAGTTAATTTGCACGATTTTTCAGTGGAATATTGTTGAACACAATAGGAAGAATATTTTTCTCAATAAAGAATCACTGTGAAGGGATTTAGATTCACTTATGTGTACAGTATGGCAACAAAATACGACGAAATCGACTAACGGAGACATCAAACTCTCCTTCATATGCTAATTTCTCAGATATTTAAAAATAATAAATATCAGATTTCGTATGATTTTACTGGAAAATTCATAGATAGAGTACATAAAATACTCTGTGGTTCTTGTCTCCTTTGCAAAGGTTAAAATATGTCAATAATATGTCAAAGTTGTTTTTTCCTGCTAAATCGGAAGTGATACCATACCAAACAACTGTTGCCGTTGCTCTTACCATAGTGTGTATTGTTCAAAGAAATTTTACACATTTAATCAGGTGTCAAACAATGAAAGTGAGCAAAGAAATTTTACACATTTAATCAAGTGAAGCCATACATAATAAACACGCCAAGAAAGCATGTTAATTATGAGGAAGACAAAAATAAAGTACCCATGAACAAGCCTTACAACATCCAAAATATTTGCAATGGTATTTTCCTTATTTCATTTTTTAAAGCACTATTAATAAATGAGGGCGAAAGGGAATCGGGGCGAACAGGATTCGGGGCGAAACGACCCGGATTCGTAGGATTTGGTATCTTTACATTGTGTGGAAGACATCAATTTTGTTTTGATATTCCAATAAACAGTCTTAGTCTTAATGTTGACACCTTAGAATTAACGTCCAGATAAGAACACAAAAGATTTCTCTATCACATCCGTACATTCGTAAGTAAAAAAAATCTGTGTTACATGAGAACCAATTTTCCAAATATATTATTCAGTTTTTTATATGGTCATTCCTTCCCATTTGACATTAACAATCAAATAATCTACTCCGTCACAGGGTAAATGTACAAGTGCCATGTTTAATAACTGTATGAATAGATTATACACCCTATCTTCAAATTTACTGCCTATCACCACACAGGTTTGTAAATGCAACATCTCAGTAACCCACAGCTGATCACACTCGAGTCCCAGCAGTCGATCCACCGCACTACCTTTCTGAAATAGAAAACAATAGACGTATTAGAACAACCATAAAACTGCAGGACTTTATTGTAATAAATCCAGTCCAAAATAACCAAACAAATAATTCTTTAGTATTTCAAGTCTATTTGTACCAGCAGTGACATATATAAAAACTAGTTTTTTCCTAGAACCATTATAGACTGAAACCAACTGGGGGAACATCAATTAAAATAGATACGATAACGTAACCCTCATTCTGCTTGTGCTCCATTTAGGGTTACGAATCGATCTCATTCAACGTATGGGAGCAAATTAAAATTTTCGTTCCGTGAATATTTCAACTTTCTTTTTGCATATCTGGTCATATGTTATTATTCCCAACAATTTTTAAGTAATGGTGATACGAAATAAGTGTTACAATCCCTGTTTCTATCTTCAAGACCGGTTTCGTATTTGAAAATTGTTACTTTTCTGCCATAACACCTTACGTAGACTCTCGCGATGGGCGGAGCCTATCCATATATGGAAACTGTTACTATGAAAAAGTCGATTTTACTATAAAATTGATCCAAATAAGGATATCTAAAAAACGAGGCAAGTGCGCATGAACTAGCAACTTGTAAACAAAATGTCGGACAGAAAGAAGATTTCATGCATTCAAATTTTCAGATGGATATAAGTCTACCATGGATTGCTGCAGCGATTATTTAACACTTCAAGGTTTACCTAAATATATTTATCTTTTACCCCCGTTAATTTTTCTAACCACTTACAACGGAATTAGGACAAAAAAACGCCCGGTGTGAATCACTCCGGGCGCTGCTCCCATAAGTTGAATGGGATCGATTCGTAACCCTAAATGGAGCACAAGCGGAATGAGGGTTACGTTATCGTATCTACAATTAAAAGTGAAAGATCATGAGGTCTTTAGACTTGCCCTCCTCAAGCAACGAAATAGTACATGCCCTCTTATTTCCATTGTTTCCATTCCAGAATTGGGAGTGAGTGATGGTTGTTTAATGCCAACTCAGCAATTTGTCAGCTATATCATGGCGAGAAGAAGTTAATTTTCAATGAAACGATGATAAGGTCCGCTTTGTTCTAGACTAACATGTTTAGTTAGATTTTTATAGTGCTAACTCACTGAAACAACAGTCCATGGATAGAAATGTTGCCCCACTCTGACACATTATCCTGATTCTGAGCCAACCAGTCTTTGCTCTTTCTCCTTAATGCTGGGTTCTTAGTGGAGAAGCAACAAATACTAATTTTATAGTCTTTGGTTTGATCCGATCGGGGCTCCAACCCACACTCTACCGTACTTGAGGCGAGCATGCTAACCAATACACCACCGATGAGGTTTCCAGAATTGGGTTATCCAACATACTTACACAGATACAGATACTCTCCACTCATCACCTGTGGGTTAGCAGGCAATTCCTTGTATCGTTGAAAAAAGCATATTTAATAGCCAATTTAAAGCCTATTAAATTTTTGACTAAAGGGTAAAGAGTGCATTTTTACTTGACAAGGTGAATTTCCATTCAATGGAGCAGATATACTTGCATGCATGTCTACTTTTTAACTCACCTGGCCAAAGGCCATGTGAGCTTTTGCCATCACTTGGCGTTCGTCTGTACATCCGTCCGTCGTACGTCGTAAACTTTCACATTTTAATCTTCTCCTCAGAAACCACTGGGCCAATTGCAACCAAACTTTGGTGGAATGGTCCATGGATGGCCCCTTCTAAAATTGTGTCCGGTGATCCCGACTTCCAACCAAGATGGCCGCCAAGCTAAAAATAAAAAAAAGGGGGGATGAAATTTTAATTGTCCATTGCTGCTTTAGTATAAGTCAAAATGAGCTCAAACTTTAACTGCAGCTACATGGCAAGGAGTAGTTTAACATATATTCCGTTTTTTTCTGTGAAATTTTTCTGTCAGCTGATTTATACAGATTATGCAAATGAGGCATATTTTGATAAAAGATCACATTTAAATCCTCTCCTCTGAAACCGCTGAACCAAATTAAACCAAACGTAGCAGGGATGGTCCCTGGGTGGGTCCCTTTCAAAATTGTGTACGACAACCCTGCCCTCCATTCAAGATGGCTGCTGTTACTAAAAATATACATTTCTTCAATTGTCCATTGCTGCTTTAGTATAAATCAAAATGAGCTCAAATTTTAACTGCAGCTATATGGCAATGATTAATTTAACATATACATGTATTCTGGGTTTTTCTGTGAGATTTTTTTAGCCAGTTTATTCCATTTAGGAATATTATGAGATAAAAATCACATCTAAATCTTTTGCTCAGAAATTTGAGTTGAAATGATCTTTGGGTGGCCCACTTTCAAAATTATGTGTAACACCCCAATTTTCCATTAATTTTAGAACCAGGTGAGCGATTACAGGCTCCTGGAAGCCTCTTGTTTTTATACTGTTATGGTTAGTACAACGAAAATGAAACAAGCAAAGTTGTATCATTATCCCTTGTTTTTTATAGGTCACAAAAAGGCAAATGTCATACCCTTAAAAGAAGTAATAACTGCAAAACATGAGCAGGGAAAGCACAAATCTAGTCAGCCATTGTCGAGCAAAGGTCAAGGGGCAAAGGCCAAGGACACAACACACTTATATACTGAACTCCAGTGTCCATCATTTGTTGTTTACGTGTTGAGTAGAGGATCAAAACACAAGTGGAAGTACAAACAGTTATCATTTGTATGTCAAGATTCTCACCTCTGTAACCAGTGGGTTAGGAATATAAACGAAATCCTTTCTAATGCAGGTAATATATTGATGACAGTACATATGTTTTTGTAAGTTTGCTTCACATGTTTGTTGTAAAATACATGTATGGGTGTGTCTATGCATGTAGCTACCAATGCCAGATTTGATAAAACCTCTGAATTGGTTTAATAAAAGTTTCTTATTTATCCCAAAATATTGAGACGTAATTGACAGTTTACACAGAAATACAGCTATAAAAAAATTGAATTAAAATTGTTTTTATAAAATTTCCAGAAATACAACATTAAAAAAATAGAATTTCAATTTTTTTTTAATAATGTTTCCGTTTGAAGTTTTCTCATGTTATTTTTTTGTTATTTATAGATTTTAAACGACCTAAGAATCTAATAGTATTTGTTAATCCTTATGGAGGAAAAAGACAAGGACCAAGTATATACTATGATAAAATAGCACCTTTGTTTGAATTAGCTGATATTAAAACAGAAGTCATTAGTAAGTAGCTAGTGGTTGTTGTATTATGTTATGACTTTGCAATGAAACAAAATATTTTAAGTAATTTTCCTATAACTGATGTTGGATGGGTATAAATGATTGACTTCAGAAAAATGCAACTATTTAATTATTATTCATAAAATCATTCAGGAATATATCGACAGAATATCTTTCTTATTTAATTTGTCGTCATTACCATTCTTTGTGTTCTTCAATTGATAAAAAATGGCTGGCTCATGCAATTCGTAGTAAATAAAAGTGGCAGGTTATTGATTTTTGCACATGAATGACAACAAATTAATGTGGTTAGTAAAGTGCACTGAAGACATGCCTTTTCTGGATCGACAATGGGCCAAGATTTTGTATTCAATATAGCTACATTTCTTCTAGTCATGCATTGTCAACTTGCTATTCTTATTATTTCCAGAAAGAAAAATTGAAATCGATGAGGCATTTTTAATGGATAATTAGTTGGTACACACTCTCAAGCAATTTGTTTATATATATAGCCTTCAGGGGTGTGGAAATATTGAAATGTTCTACTTGTCCCTGGGCAAGTCATCTGAAAAAAGTTACTTGTCTGGACAAAATCCTACTTGTCCTGTTTTTTGTACAAAGATTTGATACTTATAAACACAGTCGCTAAATTGAACTTGTTTATATTGTCTATTACATCATTGCATAAAATTTGAAATATAGTTTTAATAAAGTTATCACAAACATCACTGACTAAGTGATCACTGCCCAAATGAATTTTAAAATTGGATGTGCAGTCAGAATAGCTGGTTGTTTTTAGATACAGAATAAGCTGTGTTGAAAAAAATATCATATCAATGAAGTTCATTTTGATTAACCTTGACAATGGATTTATCAATCAAAACAGTCATGTACTATAGTATTTATTTTTAGTGGTGTCTTCATACTTTGCAGATGACTGGTGGGAAGATAGGTATCCATTCTGTCCACGATTTTGCCAATAAACATTAATGATTTCTTGTCAGCAAAATCAGAGTACCTATATTCTGCAGATATTTCAATATGAGACACCATCAGAATCCAGCAGTAAACATGAGAAATCGGCTAGCCACTTGGCGGTGTGACTTGGGTGTTTTCCTCACATTTTGTGTCTTTTTCCACTAGAGTTTTGGGTTTAACTTTCTCGTGATGTTCATTGTGGCCAGAATCTTTCCCAGTCTTTTTTTTTTATTATCAAATATTTGTCCATTGTAACGACTGCAACCCGATTTATATTATGCGTTCACGGATGTAGGGCCCTGTTTGTTTATGAAAAGCTATGGACAAGCAAGGAAACGTCACATTCGGAACTCCAATAAAAACCTGTTGCACGGTCCCGGTTATCGTTAAGTAAATGCAGTACAATTATCATTGCAATCGGGTCGTGACTTAGAAGTTGTACAATTCTGGCTATTTTTAGCTGCTTTCGGAACACCTTTGACGTGATCGTTTCCAATAAAAAAAAACAACATTTATCTAATATAACCGTCAATATTTACGATATAATATCATTTGAGGAATTGTCTTTTCAGAGTACTTTAATTAGAAATTATTTTTATTTGTTGATCTTTACTTATCCCCGGACAAGCTAGCCAGGAAAATCTACTTGTCCGGCAGGTTCTATGTACGAGTCGGACAAGTCGGGCATGGCAATTC
Source organism: Gigantidas platifrons (assembly GCA_002080005.1). NCBI lineage: Eukaryota > Metazoa > Mollusca > Bivalvia > Mytilida > Modiolidae > Gigantidas > Gigantidas platifrons. The sequence continues at coordinate 1,276,133 of MJUT01061983.1, forward strand.
CACAATACCCAATGAGACAAACCTGAGAAATTTAAAGAAATTAAGGATTTTCTAATAAAAAATACATTTATGAGTTTATACAATTAAATAAAAAACAAAAATGTTTTCATTATAAGATGAGAGCTCATATTTTAAGTATTTTTCAAGGTAACTTTTAGCAGTTAAATGGATACTTTATTTTTTGTCCTATCAAGAGCAGATCCAACATTTCAGCAAAAATGTTAAAGTGTCTTGTCTTAGAAACTACAATAGAAATCTTGTTTGCATTTTTTCCCTTGAAAAATAAGAAATTCAATATGGCCACAACCACAGTTGAAATTAAACACTTCCATAACAAAACTAAACAAGAAGAGCAATATAGACCTATTGTTGTCTACATTAATGTATGAAGTTACAGATTCTACTGCAATTTAACAAATATTTGACCACAATGAAATAAAGTTGCTTGTCCACTTTAATGCAGTTGAATTGACGAAGACAATGCATTGTGCTTTGATTTAATCAACTTTCCCCCGATAATGATTTATGTTATGCTATGTGAAATAATCGCTGGGTTTATCATTCATGGTTCATTTTTGTGGTAACTGTACTAACATAATCAGTGTCAATTAGACACATGACAACCTAATATAAGATTTAATAAAAAAAACACAATGGTTGTATTTTCTGCATTATAAGTTAACTATGGTCTTTGGACTTTAAATGTACATGTATGAATAATGATTTTTCTTTCAGTTACTCAGAGACAAAATCATGCAAGAGACATTCTACATGAGCACGAGCTGCAAAAAGTTGATGGGTAAGAACGACATTTGTGAAGACTGTCATTTGGTATCAAATCTTGCAAATATATGTAATAGAATAATTTTTTAACAATATCAGCACAGAAAGTAATTATTTTCAGGTCACCTGGTGCAAAGAGATTAAGTAAGCTATTATCATCATTTTGTGTTTGACATTGACATTGTCGTCGTCATAGTAATATGTTACATCACATGTCACATCTTCTCTGGAACTACAGGGCAAAATAGAAACAAACTTGACAGGAATGTTCCTTTGGCTGATTTTCGTTCTATTTGGAAAATCAATATGGATGCTAGGGTCAATAATGTTAAAATTTCAAATCTTTTCTTCTCAGAAAACATATTACATTGATGCAATTGACTGTCAAAATATGTTATAATGGCAATGCATGCATATGTCTAGATGGATAGTGATGGTGTACTGTATTTATATAAAAACATTATATCTTGTTTTATTAATATTATATATACTAATTTTGAATTTCAGGGTTGTTTGTGTTGGAGGTGATGGCATGTTCTCAGAATTACTCAATGGTCTCTGTGAGAGAAAACTAAAGGAAGCTGGTCTAGAACAAACTCCTGAACAAAATCCTTTACCACCTGATCTAAAGATAGGAATTATTCCTGCAGGTAATGTTTACCATGTAATATTTATTCCCTGTAGAATGTTACCAAAAGTTGGTGTGCAACATTCCTCGTTATTGCATGCAGTGTATCGCACAACACTCTAATTAATTATATTTAATGGATGGTAGAACAACAACTTAAATTTTTTCAAGAAATCCTTTTTTTTACTTTCACTCTTATTAGGATCATTGAAAAATTGCCTACCAATTTTGCATCCATTGATATCTGGGGGAGTCGCAATTTTTTGTTGTATAATTTGATTAATAAGATATTTCTGAGATACACTGTATGATGTGGCAATCTAATTAAGATAAGATGCATGTTGGATCTTTTTCTACCCGTACACTTTCCATATAGGGTCACGTCAAGGGTCATATATTCAACCGACCAATTAACAACTAGCCTACCAAATCTTAATAAAAACTGAATACATGCTAACAACTGTTGTTTGATTACTCAAAATATTTTATTGATTTGCATATACAGTTGACTCTCATTGTCTCGAACTCGGTTGACTCGAATTTCCGGTTGAGTCGAATTTTTATCGAAGTCCCAAACTTCGTTGTGTATAAATATATGTAATTTGACTCCTGTTGAGTGGAATTCGGATGAGTCGTAATTTCGGTTGTCTCGAATAAAAGTTTTGGTCCAGAGATGTAGAAAGCCATATTATTTACATTCGTTAAGTCGAATTTACCTGTCAAAACATGTGTATAATTACCTTGGGATTAAAATCGGATCACAGGTGAAACATCCGGTCATTGGCTTTGACATATTTACCTTAGGCTATTTCACATGTTTATTTCACAATCTGTCAAATTAATTAGTGGTAATATTTGAATTGGCTTGGTATTATGACACAAGTTAGATGTGTACAATCAAAAATTATCGATTCATAACATTATAAGTGCGCTTGGGTCGGCATACATCAATGATTATGAAAAGTACACAACGGAAGCGTTTTATCTATTGTTGGAAATTAATTTTGATGTATAATTTCTCAATTTTGAGAGATTTAAAAAAAAATGTTACTATTAATTAACAGTTGTAATAAAAGGGGAAATTTTATTGAATCATAAAAACACAATTTATTGTAAATATTGCACAAAGAAAAATACGTCATGGTGAAGTTTAATGACAATGCATCAGCTGAAAAACATAATCATACACACAAAAAAGATATCTAGAAGTTATCAGTTGGTCCACAATATTCAACGAATTTAACAGAGAAAAAAAAACAGCAACAAAACATCGAATAAGTTTTAAATCGTTCCGAGAATCGAGACATGTGATGCTGGTGTTAGCTCTTCAAAATTTCGCTCGAGTTGTCTCCCTTTTGTCATTAAACAAACTACACTTCCGGTTTTCGTCACTCCTCTTGAGTCGAACTACGGTTGATTCAAATTTTTTCCATGGTCCCATCGAATTCGAGATAACGAGAGTCAACTGTATATGATTGTATTTAAAATGTCAATTTGATTATTTTTTTATAAAGGTTCTACAGATTGTATTGTTTATACAACGACGGGAGTCAATGATCCTGTTACATCAGCATTACATATTATACTAGGTAGGTTGAATGTTTGTTTATACGACAGGAGTCAATGATCCTGTTACATCAGCGTTACATATTATACTAGGTACACTACAGACAGGATGGATTACGCCAAGTCCGCACGGTCTCGGGGACGATCGCGGCACAGAAATTGAATAATTGGTATCGGGAAGTCCGCGATCTCCTCGCGGCCAAACGCGGCCAGCCAAATTGTCCATCACGGCATTCGCGGACAACACGTTATTAGCACGGCAAGCGAGGAAAGAAACCACATAATAATAGTTTCCTTGCAGTCATGGGATGATTCTCTTTCTCGTGTCCAAAAAATAAAAAGAAATGTATTCTCTGTTTTCTACATCCGTAATCGATTTATTTTACAACTCTCTCTCATCTTGTCAATCATGTGTTAATTTCCCCTTATCGGTCTTTTTGGTGTATAATAGACTAATATTTAGGCATAGACATAGACCAAAATTTTTCAGGAGAAATTACAGTTAACTCAATAATAAAAAAGGTAAATTCTAGACTTAAATTTATGTACTGTAAAGCGAGGTGCTTGTCAACTGAAACTCGCAAAACTCTTACAACGGCTCTAATCCAATGTCACTTTGACTATTCATGTTCCTCGTGGTATGCTGGTGTTTCACAGACCTTAAAAAACAAACTTCAGATTGCCCAGAACAAAACCGTTAGATTTATAAAAGAATTAGGTCCAAGATCTAGTGTTCGCCAACCAGAACTATCAAGTGTTGAATTTCTTAATATTGAGAATAGGGTAAAGCAATTAAGATTAGGACATGCACATAAAATCTATAACAACAAATGTCCAACGTATTTAAAAGATAATTTTATAAAAGTTAGTGAAAATCATGAATATAACACTAGATCAAGCCAATTCAACTTCGTTGTTCCAAAAATCAAAGGTGTGGACTCTTCAACTTTTTTCATCAATGCTATTAAAGATTGGAACTCGCTTCCAAATAACATAAAATCAATAAAAGACCATAACGCTTTCAAAACAGAAATAAAACAACATCTTAAAAATTAATTACAGCCATATCTTTTAAAATATTATCAACTAAAATTGTGCCATGCGACCTCTTAACTCATTTTTTTAATTTTTTTTTAATTTTTATTAAACAAGTGATATACACTAAAGGACCCCATTGGAAATAAGTGGAAACGCTTTAATGGGTTATCCTTGGAAGGATATCAACTTAAAGTGCATTTTAACCTTGATACATTGTTTTATATAATTTTATATTTGTATATTTTTAAACTACACTAGATTTAGTTGGTATCTGTCCTAAATGAATTTTACCTTTTACCTTTACTGACAAAATAAGCTCTGTTCTCAACATCCCTAATCGATTTATTTTACAACTCTCTCTCACCTTGTCAATCATGTGTTAATTTCCCCTTATCGGTCCTTTTGATGTATAATTGACTGACAAATAAGCGTGCTTATTGTGCAGAAATAGAATAGAAAAAAGTTTCCTTTTTTGTGAAATAACTTATAAGAGGGGTGGCAAAATTTGGTATAGGATTCATATGTTTAAAAGACGATTCCTGTTGTGTTTCAAATTCCCGGTAATTTCTGCTTATGCGATTTTATATAAATCCATCAAAAAAAAAAAGGCCAGAACTAATGCATTTTTATCCGATATGTGATCAAATTTATTTATTGAACAGCAATAGAGCGTGTTTCAGTCATTCCGTAACATTTGTAGTTCACTTACATTTACATGTACAGTCTGGTGTGAGAATAATTTTTTTCTTTTGGCAAATAAAATAAAATAAAACAAGTGCAAACGCACACGAATTCCTATATGGACAGGTTTTCAAATTCACGTTTGTATAGATTAAAGAATAAGATTTTTTTTTAAGGTCCCACCAGGGGCAAACAATTTAATACAATGATTGAAATGATTGGAGGCATACAAAGATACAGTATGTAAACACACAAAAAACCCCGAAAATATGTTCAGTGACTGCACGGCCAGATCAGAGCCTATCAGATACCATCATAAATCAATTCACATTTAATATATAATAACTCACTTAACTTTGTATATGAAAATCCGCTTAATAACCTTAAGTGATTTTCAGCAGTCTATTTATTTAGTTTTAAATTTCTTTTTCATAGTTTATTTTTCAAATTAAATACTTCGTGTCATCAAACCAACAGATACATTGTGTGACAAATAATGAAACATGGCAAATTAATATAAGATAAGATAAGATTTTATTGTCCAATCAAGGTCCCAGCAAGGAGTCATTATAAGCAGTCAGTATAATAGTACAAGTACATGATACACGTATTTAATACCTGACAGGAAATGCCCCGGGCAGAGAGCCTCACAATACACACTACAATTCATTTACATGCATTTTATGTTCTAGTTACCTTGATTCCAACGTGAAAACCATTTTGCATATATTTTTTTTACATTTATATAAAAAGTATATAATTATTAATTAAATTTAAAACAAAAACTGTTACCTAGCCCTTCTATCCTTGTTAGAAATGTTTTCTACCACATGTCAGTCTTAGGTCTACCAAATGGAAATATAACAAGCACACAAATGTGTGTCTAAATCAGGACACGAAAAGACATCACGTTTAATTTGTGCAATGTGCACATCGTCCTCGATATAATCTTAATTCAAAGACGAACAGTTTTCTTTAGATTGTGTAAATACAATGCATGCATTACAGTGTGCGAAATTAGCAGTAGACCTATAGACAATGTCTATGTAAAATCAAGCTGGTCTATGTCAAATTTTCAAAATTTTGTATATAATGTACAGTGAGGTCTATGTAAAATAGAGATTGGTCTATGATACCACAAAATTTAGTTACGCACACTGCATTATCTCAGCAATATTCTTTTTTTTAACTTCAGTACATGTAAATGTACAAATGTGTACATTGTCCTTAAGATTTTCTTAATTTAAAGGTTCAAAGTTTCAAAACATTTTTTGCTCGTTTCCCGGATTATGATACGTTGTACAGTATGTGGCCAAAAGTATTGACGCATGTAAAAATAAAATCCCTATGAATGTATGTATTTTGCTTTGACCCATATGGGTGTAACTGCAAATAAATAAATAAATATATAATCAACCAAAATCATGTTTTTTTATGAAAACGATTTCAACATTAAACAAAAACAAAACAATATCGATAATTTTCCAATCCTTTAAATTTTGTTTGACAAGCACGTGTATTATGAATGAGAAAACGTTTTAAGTTCATTATAAATTAAAACAACAGGTGTTGTCTTCTCTCCTGGGAATACCAGTAGCAATGTTGATTTCGGTCTTTGATCTATGGATATTGATTGACAGGCGACAGTTCATTGCGGAGGCACCTGCAGGTACAATAGGTGTAAAAATCATTCAAATACAGGAATTCCCTGTGCCATCACTTTTAAAAGAAAACCCACTACTACAAAATATGTCATGAAGTAGATGCTGCTTTTAAAAAAATCACGTAAGTTACGTATCAAATATAAAATTCACGATAAAATATACCCCATTCAACACGTTCTGTTAACTAGGTGGGAAAGGTTACAAAAGTTCTAGATGCATTGAGGAAACAAACGGAGACGAATATAATAATATTTATAACTACACGTAATTGTTGTCCATCGTGGACATCGCGGCTGCCCATCATGAACATCGCGGCTTCTACGATGACACTACAAACCAACTGCCGCGATCAGACTTTTGTGTCCATCAGGACTTTCCGCGAACTACAATTGGTGTCCATGATGGACGCGCGGAAATGGCATAATCCATCCTG